>JBAMIB010000061.1:1061400-1088636 GCA_037177415.1 Kaempferia rotunda | reverse complement strand
ACAGGGATGGGGAGCGACAGTGAAAATGAGAAGTCAGTGAAGGAGAGGAAGAAGTTGATGGCCGTCGCCCCGATTGCCAAACCCTTAGCCGGAAAGAAATTATGCAAGCGGAGCCTCAAGCTCGTCCGACGGGGTAGTCTCCTCTATTATTACAAGCGATGCTGTTTGTTTCTCCGATTGATTGCGAATGTCGGCCTGTATCATTTAGGTTATTATGATAGTTGGACACTTGGAGGCCTTTTTCGTTTGCTGGCCTTGGGCTAAATAGAAAAGGAAATCCTTTTTCCCTCCAAAATCCTCTCTTTGCTGTGATATATTCATACAGTTTGTGACTTTTTTGTTGCATTGTATTTGTGCTACCAGCTGCTGAGGCAAAGTGCTTGAAACGTGGAGTGAAGGAAGTAGTGAAGAGTGTGCGCCGTGGTCAAAAGGGGTCAGTTTCCTTCTTTTTTTGTTGTTGATTATAATTACAGTATGGGTGAAAAGAAGCAACTAAATGTGAAGTGCCTGCGTACAAATTAGGGGTGTTAAAGAGGACAGGTTCAATGTGGTCAGGTCCAGTTATGGTCCGGCTGTGTTGAGCACAGTCCACGGTGATGCACCCCAGGCCTAGCATAGGTTCCCAGACACTCCCTTTCTACTGTCGAGCTACAAAATGATCATAAAAAAAACTAAATAGAAAAGGCCATGTTTTGGCTGTGTGCCAACCCTTGCGAGCCTTGCTCATCCTGGCCTGATTCCATGTCTGGCTGGAGAGTTGCACCTATTGCCCCAAGCATGTCACGGCCAGTTCAGGTTTGGGTTGTCCCAAGCTTGGCAAAATGCATACTGTCCCTCCCCACTTGGCACCTCTGCTTAGAAAATTTGGTGGTGGATTTTGAATTACTGAATGTTTTATAATTAAAAAGTTAAATATTAGTTATAAATTAGTATGATTTTATAGTCTGAAATTATTATGATGCATTTACGATCTTGTATTCCGTTTTCTATCATATAATATAATTAGTTTTTACATGGGATATCTTTATGTTAGATTTAATTTGATGTTATATACTCTCTCAAACTAATGGTCTGTCAGTGTATATTTTCAACATATGCATGCTGCATGTAACATCTGGATTATCTTTTAATAAATATTATCTATAATATTCGATACAAGTCATTAATTCAATTATTTGAGATTGATTGCGTGGATTTTATATTGTCAATGAACCCAATGTAAAATTGCCCCCACAAGTGAAAATCTTTTAGAACACTATGATTGATGTCAAGTGTTCTTCAGCTTCCTATCCCTAACACCCAAAATTGATTCAACTTATCTAACCTTCTGATATCATCTAGAAGCATGCCAAGTCTGCCTCATACCCAGCTGATGAACCTTTATTTTAGTCTGCCCCCATTTGCAGAAACAATGTTAATTGCACTTTGTTGCTTGCAGATTGTGTATTATTGCTGGGAATATATCTCCTATTGATGTGATTACCCATGTTCCCATCTTACTGGAGGAAGCTGATATTCCCTATATATACGTTCCTTCAAAAGAGGTTTGTTTGACTCATCTTAGTTCCTTTGCTTTTTAAATTCTACTTTGTAAATCCATTGAGTTAAAGAACATGTAACAGCATTAACGTTTTAAAGGATTCATGAGCCTTGCAGCAATTTAACCAGTTTGCACCAGAGTTTTTGTTTTTATTTGAATGTCATTTTCTGTCTTTCCTCTTTACCCTGAAAGAATTGTTAGATGAAAGTAGAAAACTTAAGGGTTGCATTTATAAAAAAGAACAGTTTGGAGATTGCTATGTGCGTAGATAACTAAGCATTTCTCCATACTCATGTTTCATATTCTGAATCATTCTCCTTGCCATTGTTGTTAGTCAAACAGCAAGACTACATTTGCATCTCTTTGCATACCATGCTCTTTCGTTCTTCCCGTCTAGGCTATTGGAGGCTAGTCACAATCAAACCATTTTTCTCGTGAAGCGACTACGGCTTAATTGCATGCTCTTTTCAGAACTCTATTTCTTCTATCCATTCTTTTGTTTTTCCCCCACTAATTTCTTTTCGTTTCATCATAGGATCTCGCAGTTGCTGGAGTCACCAAGAGGCCAACTTGCTGTGTATTGATTACAACCAAACCAACTAAAGGGGAGTTGACCCAGGAGGTGCAAGAGAAGCTGCACTCAGATTACAACCAGGTCGTAGCAGATGTTAAGGAGCTTACTGCTTCCCTCTTCTGAATGTGTCAACTTTCCGAGTCACTCATGTCTGCAGTTTTTACTTATGAGCAATTGTTTCCAACTTCCGTTACAAGCCTGAATCCTTAGTTAGTTATTTATTGATGCTTCATGCTTGATATAAGACAGTAATATAGAACGGTTGGCCGGGCTTTGTCTAGTATCTGTGTTGATTAAGCTTCGTCAGCGTGGAGTCTTGATCTTAAGTTAGCCTTGATTTTGGACGCCAATCATTGATTTTTCCTTCCTACTTTGTCTCATTATCCGGACGGAAGAGTTTGCAGGATATCAAATTTTATGTAATCTTGGCATTAAACGTCAAATTGAAGCCCTTGTTGAGTATTTATAAGGTTAATTATTGATCCTGATGTGACTGTTGATAATCAAATTTTTTAACCTATGGAGTTTGCACTGGCAGCTTTACATCAAACTGGTAGGTTCTGCAATATTATTATCGGAGGCATCTATTTGAAAAGACTGTTCAAGTAACTCATTGGTTGAAAGTTAATAATCGAAAGAATTCCTTTTATTCGAGAAAATATGAGTGTGAGAAATGAAAATGTTTTTGGGTTTCGTTTTGATATAAACCGAGAAAATGGCATACAACTTGAGGTAAAACAAGCGGTTGAAAAGTTGTTTAAAAAAAAACAAAATTGGGCAAATAATTTAAAGAGTTTTTTTTCTTCATTAATGCCTTGTTAAAGTCACTTAAAATTTCAATAATATTCTTCACGTATCAAAAAGTTCGTGGGAATGGATCGTTGATGGCTGCTCACCCGTCGCCAGCTTCCTGTTAGTCCTCTGATGTATCATGCCTGGATTAAGCTTACTCTTGACAAAAGATGAAACTAACCTCAAAATGGAATCTGGATATCCAAGTCCTTAGACATCCAACAAATTCTAAAGATGAACAACCTTCTCCCTTAGTTCGTCCATCGGTTTAATCCAAAAAACTTATGTCAATTTGCCCAATAACTAACCTCCACAGTCAAAAATCGACTCTAAAACCTGCCTTTGCCTCAGCTGAATTTCAAACCATGATACTAATCCACCAAATGCTTTACCACTACACGGTGCCCAGCGGGGTAGAGTTTAGAGTTCATGAACCTTATTCTTATTCCGGTGCATAAATATCGTACAACTCTAGCAACTAGTCAACTAGAGTGCTTGTTTGCTGTCTTTTTGCACAGTATTGTAACCAATTTCCTGGTAATAGTTGACCAAATATTCTAATTGCATTGCTCAGCCACAACCCACTGCAAGTAGTTCGAGTTGATCTTTTCTCTCCGCTTCCTCATCTTCAACAAATGTTTCTAAGTCGGGTAGATACCCTGCCCACATCATTTCAGCAATTAGCTCACCCAACCTTTCATATATCTCATTGCATTTTGGGTGAGCCTTGTCACCCACAAGAAAAGTGTGCGTCTCATTCTTTATCTCTATCCAGCTACAACCAGGTTCTTTCTTAAGTTTGCTCTCCTTCATTATCCGTCTCATTCTCGACACCTCTTCCCATCTTCCAGCATTGGCATATATGTTTGACAAGAGAATGCAAGAGGAGGAATCCTCAGGGTCAAACATCATTAATTTTGTTGCTGCAATTTCCGCTACCTCCACATTTTTATGGATCTTGCACAGGCTCAGAAGAGTTCTCCACATAACATCATCAGCTTCAAATGGCATTTTAACAATAAGTTCCAAAGCTTCACTAACTCCCTTTCCGCGCCCAACGATATCCACCATGCAAGAGTAGTGCTCTAATCTTGGCTCCAACTGGAAGTGATCAGTCATCAAGTTGAAGTAGGATATGCCCTCATCGAACAGACCGACATGTCCACAAGCCCGAAGAACTGCGAGAAATGTCGTATGGTTAGGCCTGACATTTTCTAGTTGCATCCTGTCAAATATTTTAAGAGCCTTGAGTCCGTGGCCATGATGAGCATACCCACAAATCATGGCATTCCATGATACCAAGTCTCGATCGATCATTTTTTCAAACATCAAATATGAATCATTCATGTTTCCACATTTGGCATACATGTCCACAAGGGTGCTCGATATGAAGACATCCTTGTGTAATTCTAGCTTGATAATCTTAGCATGGATTTGCATCCCAAGTCCAATCGTAGCTATATTAGCACATGTATCAAGAACTGTGGCATAAGTAAAATGATCAGGTTCAATGATGTTATTTAACATCTTGGAGAAGAAGTTCTGTGCCTCTTCACTTTGTTTCTGGAGAGTAAACCCAGATATTATCGCATTTGCAGATACCAAGTTTTGCTTTTCTATCCTGTCGTGAAGTTTCTGTGCTTCTCCCATCATTCCACATTTACAGTACATGTCAACAAGGGCACTTCCAACAAATGAAACGAGACCAAGTCCTGATTTAATTACCTTGTTATGAACCTTAACACCACGAACGGAAGATTGAAGTCCTGCACAAGCTTTGAGGACACTGCCATAAGTGAACTCGTCAGGTTGCATGCCATAGTGCAACATCTGATAAAAATGCAGAAAAGCTTCTTCATATCGTCCATTCTGCTCTAAAGCTGCAATGATTGCGTTCCAAGAGACTGCATCTCTTTGCTCCATCTCCTCAAAAACATTGTAAGCCTCTTCCAAAGCTTCACATTTTCCATACATGTCCAGAACAGCATTCCCAACGCATACGTTGTAAATAGTTCCGGTCTTTACGGCCAAGCAATGAGCTTGAAGACCCATCAAGTACCTCTTGACCTCTGCACAGGCACTACAAACACCAGATAAGCTGATCTCATTGAAGCCAACACCAGAGTGATTCATACGTTTAAAAAGCCCTATCGCGTCATTCCCCTGACCATTCCGAACTAATCCGACAATAATTGCATTCCAGGATTGCAGGGTTCGCATTGGCAGCAATTGGAATAACCTTCTAGCATCATCCAGAATATCACATTTTGCATACATATCCATAATGGCAGTCCCAACCACAACATCAGTACTGTAATTGTTCTTCAAAGCATGACCATGCAACTGTCTGCCTATTCTTGCAGAGCTTAATCCAGCGCAAGATCTGAAAACACTCGCATAAGCAGATTGGCATTGCCCAACACCGCATCTTTGCATCTCTAAAAACAGTTCCAATGTTACAGCATATTGTTCATTCTGCGTGCAGCCTGCAATCAAAGCACTCCAACAAACCCAATTCCTCACTGGCATTTCATCAAACAAATAAATTGACTGGTCCAGTCTCTGGCATTTTGCGTACATGTCAATAAGAGCACACCCTGTCACCACGTCGCAATCCAAACCCATCTTGACAACAAAACCGTGTATTTGGGTGCCCATATCAACTTCCTCCAATGCAGCACAGGACTTGAGAATCACCGCAACTGTGGTTCGATCAGGGTTGATTCCACTCTGTAGCATATGGAGGAAGAGACCAATGGACTCATTTAGTTCTCCATTCTGCAAGAAGCCTGATATCATCGAATTCCATGATATAACATCTCGTTCTGGCATTCTGTCAAACAGGGACTTGGCGACGTCTAGCGCACCGTTTCGAGCGTGCCCCGAGATCATAGCATTCCAGGAGACAATGTCCATGTGGGGCATACGGACGAACACCTTGTGGGCGTACTCCAAATTGGAGCAGATAATGTACATGTGGATCAAGCAGTTTGCGACGAAGGTAGTTGGGATGAAGCCGGAGGCGACCATCCGGGCGTGGGCTTGGCGGCCGCCGGCGGCGTCTCGGTTCTTGGAGCAGTGCTGTAAAATGTGGGAGAAGGTCATCTTGACCGGGGAAAATGTGGAAAAGGTAGAGACGATGGGGAGATGAATGGGGAGGGAGGAGCGCGTAGAGAAGAGGGAAAGACGGCGGCAGATGAAGGCCATTACAATTGTCTCGTTGCATGCCTTCTTGCTCGCTCTCTTGTCGCCGCTGTTGGCAATACTCCTCCTGACGGGGCGTTGGAGGTGAGCCGCTTTGCCTTTGGCCACTTGCCGCTTGTTGCCGCCGTTGTGTTCGATTGCAAAGTGTTCGACAGATTGCCGAAAAGACACACCGGTACTCAAGTAAAAAAAAAAAAAAAAAAAATCACTACTAACCATTCATGCAAATACTTAGAAATAATCAGACACATCTAGATTCAACCTCAAGATCTAATACGATAACCTTTTATGCTTTGACCTGTTAATCATTGCCTATTTTATCAAAAATATAAATATAAATGTCTCCACGGGATATATTGTTAGCTAGTGCGTGAGGTATTACTACTAAAAATATAAATATAAATTAAAATTTTGACAATGTTTTTTCGGGCCAAGCTAAGCAATAGTGAATTTTTGGCAATCTTCAAATTCAGTTGTTTATTGAGCTCATTTTTGTTTAACATGTTTATAAATTTTTCATGTGGAATAAATAGAAACCAACCTTAATCAAGTGGATCATTGAAAATTATCAGAAGACGATCGATTACAGTCTAAACAAGGAAAGAGAAAGGAGAGAGATGAAATTAAAAAATCATCGGCCACCGTGTTCATCAAAGGTTAACATAAGGTTCCCTTATGAACAGCCTCGTGATTCCTTTCATAACATCTGTTTTGTTTCACTGATCAGTACTATTAGATCAGTTTTAATATGATATACACACTCATGACTCAAGAGTTCAATTTGTTCTTAGAATATTACATTCATAGAATTTCATCACTGAAAATGACACACAATCCACCATATTTTTATTTTTATTTATGGCACATTTTGGTGGTCGGTCCTCTGTCGGGCGTTGCGCACGAACGATAAGAACTTTGCTTTTCCAAATAACTCATATAGGTCATTAGTGGAGAAGGGATATTGTCTATAAATTATGGATCAATTTCTTTTAATTTTTCTTTTATTTTTTACCGTTGAATCAGATGGAAAAATCAATACATAATAGAGATAAAAGTGACTGTCCCTGCTGGTCATTAGTGTGCGAAGTAAAAAAAAAAAAAAGAGTAAACACTCAAAGTCCAGCCAGCTTGCAACCTCCAACCATGTGTACGTTTAAATTAATCACCACAAACATTTAAATTAAATGTATGAGTCTCAATAACAGCACACGATCTACAGTGCGAACCCACCCAAACAACCCCCAAATCAAGAGAGATAGGTCTCATTAATAAAGCATGTGTATAATTGTAGAGTAAAGCAGAATGCATACACCTTAAGTAATTACACGGCGAGCACCAGCACCGCCATGGCGGCCGCGGAGGCCGTGAACCACCGCCCGGCTGAACCGGCCCTGAAAGCGGCATTGTCCGAAGCCTCCTCGTCCGACGTGGCATCGTTCGGGCCGTCCGCTGCCTCCACGTCGCCGTGCTTGTGCTTCTTGTGGGCGGCGGGTGCCGCGGCGGGTGTGACGGGATCCTCGGGCTTGAAGAGCTCCTGCGGCTGAAGGACCTTGTCGATGGCGTATATGGCGTCTGGGTCCTGATCAATGATCGTGGAGGTGATGGTGGCACTCACGATGTGGGTCTTGACGGTGATGGCGTCGCCGGATTTGGCCACTGTGTATTTGTACTTTTTGTTGTGGCTGTCGGTGGCGAGGGTGGGGAAGGCACCTTTTCTGGACTTGAGGAGCTGCGGCGAGTAGTAGGCGGGTGTGCCGTGGTAGAGGAGGAGGGAGGCTTTACCCGGGGTGGTGAGGTTCTTGTATTTGTCGGCAAAGGCTCTGATCGCGGAGTCAATCGGGCATAAGACGGTGAGGCCGTCGTTGAGGTTCGACTCGAAGTTCTCGAGGACGTCCGGCGTGGCGATGAGCAGATCCGCGAAGGCGCGACATCCCTTCCGGGACATGAGCTCGGTCAGATTGACTGGGGACGGCGGCGCGACGGGGGCCTCCGCCTCAGGGGAGGACATAATGGAACTCACCTCGAGGACCGCCAGATCGTAGGGCTCCTCTTTGATGGACTTGACGAAGGAAACTGGCGGCGCACCACCGGCGTCCTCGGAAGAGAAGGTGACCCTACCCTTGCGGTGGTCAGTGATGTTGATGTAGCCGGTGGTGCCGATGGCGCGTCCGGAGGACTGGAAGACTGAGGCAGCGCGGGTGGAGCTATGGGTGAGCTGATGGAGCTTCTTAGACCCGTAGTAATCGGTGAGAATGTGGAGAGCGAGAACGTTTCGGATGGTGAGGATGGAGAAATGCTTCGCGAGGAGGTCAGCCATGCCGGAGTTATCCACAGCAAGGAGGGTAATGGTCTGCCGGCGGTTGATCTCGTTTGCCAGCCTAGTAACGGTGAGGTAGTGGTTAAAGGTGGAGAACTCTGGGTGAGCTGCTAGGATCTTGGTGATGTTGTAGCCGCGTGCCAACGGAGCCTCGCCGACCACCAAAATCAGCACGACGGCCACGGCGAGGAGAGTGGGGAGGGCCCTCCGCATTGTGAATAGCGACCGCTTTTTCACCGCCGCTGGCGAGGAAGAGAAGAAGTGGCACTGAATTTGGGGCTCTGAGTGGGGAGCCGGCGACAAGGGCTAAGTAGTCGAGGTAGCGCTGGCATGAAGCAACGAAGCCCTTGGGGTTTGATATTATTTACGAGAACTGCCATTACCTAAATTTTTAAATAATAGTAAAATAATATAAAATTAAATGCTAACTAATTATGAATATAAAATACTAAAATATAATTTAATCCTTCGTGCAGAAGTTCACAGAATTAATAATATTATTTTAGAAATACCATTAGTTAGCATATTTTCTTTATTTTACATTTAACATGAATGAGTTAATTAGGTGAGTGTCAATGTATTTTTTACAACAAGAGTTTTAAAATTATCATAAATACAACAATACTATTTTTGTTAGCGATGCTCAGGCTTAAGTGATGCTCAATAATTGAGCCATGTGTGAATTCGAGAATCCAAATGGGTTAGAAAAATCATTGGTGAGGTTAAGGTGTCAATAGATATTGGCTTTGACGTCCCACCTAATGAAACTATAAGCATTAGAAATTTTATTTATTTATTTATAATATATATTATAACAGCAAACTTATGCTAGGTATTCGAGAGTGTCGGCAAGCAAACAGCGTGATTAATTAGTAAAAAAAAAATGCTTAAAACGTTAATCAGTGTGTCTTCGAGATATTTGTAATATGATCAGGGAGTGGCAGAAGCGTAATTCGAACCTCAGCCGCCATGTGGCCATTGTATTTACATATACGCATGGATCATAAATTGGACCGAATGCGGACGAAGGTACTAGAGCGAGCAAACCGGTCTTTTACCATGTAAACCGGACCTGATGGAACCGGCTGCGGTCTAACTCGTTGGTTGGCTTGTTGCTGTGGTGGGAGGTAATAAATCAGTTTAGTGACAATAATGGAGTGGTTGTTGGGTCATCCCTGCTGTATCGATCTTGTTTGATGCCAAAAATAATTTGGCAAATATGCCACGCTGGCTGATTTCTTGATTTCTTGGCCTGTTTCTATTTCCCAACCAAACTTTCAGTCTTAATTAGCAATTTACGACTTAATGTGATACGTATTGAGGTCGGTTTCGTAAGGGCACATTTCCTTCATCTGCTGCTGTAGTTGCTGCCATTGCTGTAGATCTTTTAGCTTGCATATCATGCCATCACATCGAAATCGCAGTCAGCATTAACCTTTGTGCATGTTTTCTTCTCTCCCCTCTGCGTCAAGCGTTGTTGCATTGTCTTCCTCAAGCCTACTGGCCTCAACTTCATTAAAATGAGCATGTATCTATTTGACAAAAAAACCCTCATATACTTTTTTTTTCTTTCAAATATATATACACTCAGTCCTTTTTAATTGAAGCCATGACTTATCAATAATTGTTTCCACCAACCCACACTAAATTATTTGTTATCTTCATCGAACATTATTATATTTATTTATTTTAAAATTGGCCGAGTCAGTGGATATGATCTGGCACGGTTTCAAACAGTATGTAATTGACCAAAAATATAAGTTGAGAATGGGACAAGCATAACTCTCACCCGTGGTTTGATCAAGATGATTAAGATTGTGGAAGGAAATTCTATTTCCTTCTTTGTGAAAAGGCAGGAACCAAACGAGACGGAGGTTGCCCAATTCTTAAGTATCCGCTAGCTCAGTTGTCATTCAGACTGAGTCGAGGAATAGACTACATGGCACATGGTAAAGGAGCAAGCAGGAAGTTCAAGAACAGATGGGGCAGCAGTAGAAAGTTGCTTTCTGAAAAATTGAGAGATAGAATGACGTCAAAGCAGACTTTCTGGCTACCGAAGCAACAAGGATGGAGAAACTGCAGCAGCGTGTCAAACGATATCTATATGAACTAGAATTTAAATACAGCATTCAGGTAAGAACTGGCTCAGCTTTGCGAATCCCCTGCCTCGATAAAGACATGAGCACCTATCTAAAAAAAACCTTTTTCCCGCACTGATCACGATCCTTTTGTTTTCAACGACATGAACTTAGGAAACGTTTGGTAGACGAGTTTAGAAGACAATAATGAGAATGAAATATAGTTCATTATCATTTTTGATGTTTGGTAGACGAGAATTGGAATCCGAATATCGGTATCATACTCTTAATTTCATAACCAATACTCCTAGGTTATCACTAAATTCATTCCCCCTTAATCATACTTATCACCATTCTCATTATTAAATATATACCAAGCACCCTTTAGTAATATTTAGCTGTCTCAAAATCAGCACACCTATCGCACATGTCCAGCTTGTTCAACATACTAATACCACAAAAAGCAAACATGGTCATTCGTGGTGGCCCGATGGCCCGTTACACTCTCTCTCTCTCTCTGATTTTTTATAAATTATCTCGAATTGAAATAAATCACTATAAATTATTCACATTTATGTATTACATAATGGCAAATATCGCAATAATATCCTAACAATATTTTTAAATTTTTTTTAATGTAAGTTTTTCTCTGGTTCGAATTGACATAATTAACGGGTCCGGTCGAAACATGGCATCGAGCGCAACTCAACGCAATAATGTGATTATGAGCGGATGGAGACAAGCCCTAGATCGGACGGCTTGTTTAAAGCCTTTGGTTCTTCTTTTTAGCCCCCTTGACGCACGCTCACTCCTACCTGCGGCGCGGCGCGATCCCTTCTTCCTCAATCGTCAGTGCTTCCAAGATGGTGAACCTTTCCTTTCGATTTCTGTATTTAATTTCATCTCCCGTACGAATCCAAGCCGTATTTGTGTTCTCGAGCTGAGTTTGTATATGTTCTATGGATTTTCCTGTAGCCGTTCAAGCGATATGTGGAGATCGGCAGGGTTGCCCTCGTGAACTATGGGAAGGAGTATGGAAGGCTCGTCGTCATCGTCGACGTTATCGACCAGAACAGGGTACGTGGCATTTCCTGATTTCGAAAGCATCAATTTTCGGCATGATAAAATTGCGCAGATTAACTTATGAGTTAGTATGTGTATATACTCGTTTCGAAAATCCATTTTTCGATTAGTTTTTGGTACTCAACTATTGACACGGTAGTGTATTAACTTTTTGATAGTGTTATAAAATTATTCATTTTCTCATATATTAATCAATAATAAACAACTATATCGTGACATTTCTCCATCATTTTACGAACTCAGTGGTATAGTATTAAAATGAAATGCCTAATTTGAAGGTGCCGGCGACTAAATTTATAACAACGTTGGAAGTTTTTACTAAGGTCCTAGTTAAACAGCCTTCAAAGAAAGAAAAAGGTAAAATGCTTGATTTGTGATATAAGGATGATAAAACATTTATTGTATCAAATTTATCCTGAAGTTCTTGCCAAAATGTCACTTGTCTCCAAATTTCCAATTGAATTCTGTTTTAGTTATATCCGCACCACTTGTGGTTTACTAGTATTCCATGTAACGGAAACCTTAGAATTGCTTTCCTTAGAATACTGAAAATCTTTTGTTTTTCTTAACCATTTGATCTGAAGGATATCACTTCCATACTACTTGTTGGGTTGTAGAAAATATATTTTTGGGCACAACTAGTTAGTTTTTTTCCCTTTTAAAATTTGCAAATACAATGTGGAATTTTGATGAGCCATTTGCAATAGTGTCTATATGCCAATCTAAATGTTCAACTTATGACGTGAGATTAGCCATAATTGGATATATTCTTTTTCTTTCACTTGGGGTGTATGCTGACCAATAATATTAATGATCTGTGTCTTGCCTTGATTCTACCAAAAGTTTAGGCTTTGGTTGATGCTCCTGATATGATTCGTGGCCAAATTAACTTCAAAAGGCTTTCTCTTACTGATATAAAGATTGACATACCACGAGTCCCTAAGAAGAAGACCCTCATTGAAGCTATGGAAGCTGCTGGTACCATATACTCGATATCCCTGTTAAATGTAGTCTAACAATGTAGCATGCAATTATTAGGTTTAAGTGATAAACATGCTGCTGCAGACGTTAAGAACAAGTGGGACAACAGCTCATGGGGCAGGAAGCTTATTGTGCAGAAGAGGAGAGCTGCCCTAAATGACTTTGACAGGTTCAAGGTCATGGTGGCCAAGATTAAGGTAGATATTACCTGTATTTAAATGTTATATATTTTTTGATTTCATGCTTTTTAGTTTACCATAATCTTTGTTTATTCATGTGCTGATGTGTCTAAAATATTTCTCCAGAGAGGACGTGCCATAAGGCAAGAACTGGCCAGACTTAAGAAGGAAAATGCAGCTTGATCTCGGATTAACCTCTGAAATTTGTTCTTGTTTTTTATTCTGTACGGGTGTTAGTTGTCTTGTCGAGAGTTGCTAGTCGAAGTTACTGATTTCTTTTCCTTTATCGGAACTTGGATTTCTTCAAATATTCTGAATTACCATCCCCTTTAATATTTATTTGAAAGTCGTTTTATATCGGTTGATATGATGATAAATAATCATTTATATTTCGTTCCAATTAAAATATTTATGAATTATAAAGATACAATAATATCTAACAAGCATTAGCAAGTATTTGTATTACAAATTAGAGTTTGTAAATTTTATAAAATGAATATTTATTGTTGGGTAGTTAAATAATACTATTCGATCAAGTATGATGTATTGTATAAATTTTTTGACATATTTTTTTTTTGAAAATTAGATCTCTAAATAAAATTAGATTTATAATATTCTAAATGTATATGTAGGAGGTAAAATTGAGAGTTAGCTAAGTGATTATTACGCGTGAATATTAATGATTTAATGCATGGGCTTATATATTATTAAAATTATTAAATCTGTGTTATCTGTCTGGCAGTTAAAATGGACATGGTAAATTTAAGAAACTTAATAAGTTTGTATTGCTTAAATGTTTGGGTAACCTATATATAAGTACAATTAATTACACATTATAGAAATGATTTTGTTATAAGTGATATTTTGTAAAAATATATATATATTTATGACCACATTGCTTAATAAAAAGCATTAAAAAATTTGGAAAATTTTCACGCCAACGATTTAAACGTCAAACAATTTTCCTGGAGCAACTTGAGGCACGCACCGTCATCCGGTTGACAGCCACGCGGGCGGTGGCGGTTAAGCCTGCCTCACTTTGTCTTGTCCGCTAGCAGAATCCGCCCTAACCCACCCATGACCCAATCGCTTGCGCCTTTCCATACGGATCTCCACTGCTGCTTTCAGACGCTTGTTTTGCCTTTACTCTTGCGTCTGGCGACCACCGGGGCGATTAGGCCCTGAAGATCTCCAGGTGTTTCGCTCTCTCCTGTGGTCTCCGTCTCCATTTTTCTAATAATGTTTTTAATACTAATTTGGGGGCCGTGGAATTTGTGAAGATTCTACTTTTGTTATACATGTTACGACTCCGCATTCAAACAGATTGCTCACGGATTTGGCTCGTGCCTGGCTTTATACAGGTTATGTTTTTTAGGGCAGGAGTGTAGTTTGAGGTTCAATTTGGTATATAGGTATAGGGGGCTTGGTTCAGTCGGGGGACCTGTGGGTGTTTTTCCTTTCTGTCCTATCCTTGCGACGATAGTAGCAATCTAGTAAAGAAGACAACTTGAAACAACTTCGACCATACCATTTTAGCAGATATCTCTATATGTTTGCTCATTTAGTAGTCCTAGTAGTTTCTGGAGTGGTTGACAAATACTGATACCCTGATCATATCACGAACCTATCAGACAATGATTATGTTTGATCTCTGTTGTGTGTATTTGAATTGGCTGTGTAGAAAATAGCTAAACACTGAGACGGAAGTCATTCCTGTGAAAAATATTTTTGTGATGAATTAACTACGAACGTTTTGATCTTTGTTTAAAAACTGAAACTGCGTGAGAAATACTAGAGTTATATTCAGAATACATCAATAAAAGACGGCACCAAGAAAAGATAGGATTTATTGCCTTTTATCTTTTTTTTTTTTATCATCATCTGACCTAACTTTCATGTTGTATTTGTCAGAACGATAACTGCAGAAGTTGAATCATGCTCACTAAGTTCATTTTTGACTTGGGTGCAGGGGTCTTTTAGTGATCTTGTTCTTCAATGGCAGCTGTTCTGGCTTCCTGTAGGTGTTATCAACGACAATTAGAATCCATAAATCAAGGACGATGCTTGGAAGATCTCAGTTTTTCAGGATCAATTTCCAATTTGAAATTTGCAAAGTTCACAACAACAATAAATGAATCCTCAGCAACAAAGAAACTTCCATGGGTCATAGCAAAAGTGCAACAGGAACAAGCTGATAAGTTTGGAACTAATGGAAGGCCGACTAAAATGGTCTCCAACAGTAACAGAAGGGAAACTAAAATGGTTTCAACTAAGAATTTGGTGACACATAAGGACTCTTCTCGTCAAAAATCATTGTCGATGCATAATTCAAATGTGATGGTTAATGGTGTTAATCTGATTAAGAGGAATAGTGCGGTAACTCTTAGTAAAACTGAAAAGAAAGAACCGAAAGTGATCCCTGATACAGATGAGTTAAAAGTTTTACCTTCAGATGAGGGTTTTGGCTGGGCCAAGGAAAACTACAACTCTTTGCAAAGGACCATTGACATCTGGTCCTTTGTGTTTTCCTTCCGATTGCGGGTTCTCTTTGACAATGAAAAATGGGCATACTTTGAGGGTTTTACGGAGGAAAAGCAGGTAAGTTCCTACTAACTTGAGTCGATGTTAATTTTTATAATCCAAGTGCAATTACTTTGATAAACCTTTCTTTGCAAAGACCATATCAGGTTCTTGTTTGCTTCTGGTTCTTCAAAGCTTGTTTTGGTTCTTATCCACTAGTCATCATAGAATTTTTTTTTTATATTCCCTAAATCAAAACATAATCCGTGCATGTCTACATTATACATTCTATTAGTTGTTTAAAAATTAACTATCACACCACTCTAAAAGTCAATTTAATCAATTGTACAACTCTCCCTCCCCCCGGTATCTTTTCCTCATCAAGGATAAGGCATAGTTGTCTGCTTTGAATTTTCTTATTGATTGAATTTCTCTGTTGAAAATTCTACATTCTGTATATGTGTATTCATTTGAGTTAAAATTAATTTGATTGTACAGAAACTAAGAAGGAAAAAGACTGCTTCATGGTTGAGAGAACAAGTTCTTCAACTTGGTCCAACTTTTATAAAACTAGGACAGTTATCTTCAACAAGATCTGATTTATTCCCAAGAGAGTTCGTAGATGAACTTGCTAAGTTACAGGTATTGACTTTAATTTGTTTCTTTGTTTTTAGTGAAACCCTTCTAGCTGTTTGTGGCTGCCGACTTTCCTTTTTTATGCTTTGTAAAACCACATGAAATATTGGTCATATTACCGCATATACGTAACTGTAAGAGTTGTTGCATATCTTTATGCACTTATACATGAAAGTTCTACACATTTTATTATTCGTTAGTAATTTTTAGCAAACTTTAGCTTTCGTCCCCCCTTAATTTATTACTAGTTTTTTTTTCTTTCTACTTTTGGCACGTAGCCAATGTCCAAATCCTTTTCGGAAATATCATGGAGTTGAACTTTTTTATTTGATAGCTCAGTTCTTGTGAGTTTCAAGCGAAATGGACATTTTTTCTTTTAATGTGCGGTCTTCTCTTGTCAGAAAGACTAAAATTCTTTACACAGCTTTATTCTTCTAGGTCTGATCTTGAATGTTGATTTCTTTTTACACAGGATAGAGTACCTGCATTTTCACCTGAAAAAGCAAAAGCATTTGTGCAGAGTGAGTTGGGTTGCCCAATCGAAGTATTATTTAAGGAATTTGAAGACCGCCCAATTGCTGCTGCTAGTCTTGGTCAGGTGTTTATTATATTATGGTTACTTTTTAACGTTGAATTCTATTAATTGGTTCTTATTAATGGTTTGTAAACTCATAAACACTCCAGAGTAGCAGTTCAAAGATTCAATATATGGATCTTGTTTTTCTTGTTCTTATTTGTTTGCATATTCCAAAATGTGTACTTACATTATGCCTTTTTTTCCCCCACTTCATATAAACTCAAATTCTTCATAGAGATAATAGGCAGAGGCTTTGTATTTCTGCTTGATAAACCTTGTTCATTATTTTTGTTAATTTTCTTATTTATTCATATTTTTGTTGATTCTTTATCTCTTAATGATTTTACTAGCACCGACCTTAAACCTTTATATTTGAAGTTATTGACATTGCCATCTAAGTTTCATTTGTTAGCTTTGTTCCCTGTTTATTCAGGATGCTAAAATTGACATTTTCTATGTTTTTGTGTATACAATCTCTTGGATCATGCTTACTCTATGTGGGTTGTTGTTATTTTGTGGTTATTTAGAATGTGCATGCTGATGATCCTCATATCTCTTGTTTACTTTAATCATCTAGGTGCATCGAGCTATCCTTCATAATGGTGAGCAGGTTGTTGTGAAAATTCAGAGGCCAGGGCTAAAGAAACTTTTCGACATTGATCTTAGTATGCTGCCTGTTGTATAATAGCCATAATTGAATGCAAGATTATGCTAACTTATGCAAGATATCTTTCTGACGTCAACCTTCTTTTTATAGTTATATTTGTAGTAGACCCTATGTTCATTTGTTTCTTGCTGTAGGCAACTGAAGTGTTACGGTTATTGTTCCAGTGCTTTTCAGTTGTTTTGCATATTTCTTTACATCCATGCAAAACTGTTATTGTTATAGAACTTTATGAAATCTGAAAGAAATAACTTACCCTCTTCAGTCATTTCTAAAAGGGTAGGTTCTTTATATCATTTTGAAACAATAAATGCTCGTTGTGCTCATTGATTCACCATGGTTCACATTGAGGGTTTTGAAAACCATTAGCATGATATTTTTTATAATTATTTGGTGGATGTATCAGTTTTATGAAACCAAAACAGTTATAGCCTTCTAGTGATCCTTTATTTTCATATTACAAACCTAAGTGGCTGCATTTCAACTAGACAAGGATGAAAGTGTGTCTCACATTTGTTATTATTCTTACACTAAAAATTTTCACATTACCTGATCTTAAAGCAACTAAATAGCACCTTGAAGGAATAAAGTCTTAAGCTAAGTGCATTGCCTATGACTTGAAGTATGTGGACCATGATTGCTAATTTTGTTTATACTTTTCCATAAAATCACTTTAATGCCAAGGAAATTTGATCTGAACTTGATCCTTCATCCTTTTTGTAGGGGCATCATTTTTATGCTAGGATAAATGCGCACAATGTTGTTGATCTTCTATGGATGCAGTTGAGTTTGAAAATGTCATATGAATGATGAAAAACTATGATTTTTTGTCAGGAAACTTGAAGCTGGTTGCTGAATATTTTCAAAGAAGTGAGACGTTTGGAGGTCCTACAAGGGATTGGATTGGTATATATGATGAATGTGCAAAGTAAGCAATTAAATTTGGAAAAAATTCCCTCCATTGGCTTCAATCCATTTCATAATGATATTTTTCATCTGTAAAGGGTAACAATAGTGTTCTCGTCATGCATATGCCATTTGGAGGACACAAAGACTAACCATTTCCTTTTTGTGATATTTATCCACCTTTTCAGAAAAGAAAACATTTTTTATTTTTATTTTTATGACAATAAAAAAGGAAAACCTTTTTCAATCTATTTTCCAATAAACAAGAAGGCAAGAAACTTCAATGTCCTAACCAATTCATCATATGTTCTAG
Source organism: Kaempferia rotunda (assembly GCA_037177415.1). Taxonomy (NCBI): domain Eukaryota; kingdom Viridiplantae; phylum Streptophyta; class Magnoliopsida; order Zingiberales; family Zingiberaceae; genus Kaempferia; species Kaempferia rotunda. The sequence goes on along the minus strand of JBAMIB010000061.1, from coordinate 1,070,272 downwards.
ATACCATTGCTACCCAAGAAAACTTGTGCAACTTGACATTCCATCCTAATTGAGGTTTTCTTTTTCTGTATTTTTTTAAAGAGAAATATATTGTAATGGATATATTACAGTGAAGCATAAAATGGAATCAACAGTTTGATACCTTGTTTAGCGCGACATTTCAGGTGTTTGGTTGATCGTGTTTGTTTACAGGCCTATATGCAACTACTGACATTGAGTTGGGCCTAAACATTGTAGCCAAGTGATTCGAGCCTATCAAGTGATGCTTAGATGGGGATCATCCACGATCATGTCATCCTATTGGGTTCAAAACATGCAAAACTTGATGACTGGATCAAATAGCTCAAGGATAACCATGGATAGTGGAGCACTTATCGTACCATCATTCCACTGACAAGGGATTCATTCTAGACTAATACTTAAGTGAGGAAAAGATTTAAAATGTTTCTGGTTCATAGAAAAAGGGGTTCCTTAATTATGTCAGGATGTGACTGAAATAACAAAGGGTCATACAGTGATTTGATAAGCTTTAAACACTAGATTAGTCAATCACTAAGTTCGTAGTTATGATTATCTTTAGAAGAGTGTCACCTATTTTACATGTTGTGCAGATAAATCTAGTATATTGATGAAAAAGGGGACACTCTCAGGTCAATAGAATTTGGACAATTATAGAAAGAGTTAACACTTGTGATGAAAATTGTTCTGATAAACTTTGTTTTTATGACTTTCATCTTTTCAAAATCTCTTTTCATACAGTTGTTCTTGATTTACCCTATCAGTTATTTCTAAATTAATATTGCATATATATAATATTTTGAAATTCTCAACAATATGTGAAAGTTTTTGTTTTTTGTTTTTTGATTTAAGTGACTGATGTTTTTTTCCCTCTAAATTCTTGTATCACTTTTCTTGTTGTTTCAGTTGGGCCATTCACAACTAAAAAGGTGGTATTTTTCATCAGAAATAACAGTCACATATTTGGATTTTGTTCTATGATCAAATCGTAATGTAGGCTATATCCTTAATTGTGTCCCCTGGTTTGCCAAACCTCCATGGACTATTGAAGCTGTGACCTTGGGATGCTTTTGTCCTTTCTAGTTATTTTCTCCTGTGGTTAAATAGTTTCACTTATGCTTGTCTGCTAATACCTCAACTAATCTAGGTTTGCAATATTAAACTTCAGGATATTATACCAAGAAATTGACTATATCAATGAAGGAAAGAACGCTGACAGATTTCGTCGGGATTTTAGAAACATAAAGTGGGTCAGAGTACCTGTATGGTTCTTTCACTACTGAACTTTTTACATTTAGGCCGAGAAGTTTTAAATAGATTATTGTTTCATCTGACCTAGAGTACTGTTGAATTTGTAGCTTATCCGTTGGGATTACACCACTATGAAAGTTCTGACCATGGAGTATGTTCCTGGTATGTTTTTCTTTGTATGATGCTTGTAGTGACTGTTATAGATTACTCTTGCATGTTTGAGATTGACATTGCTATGACAGTATAGCATACAATTCTGCAATCAACTAAGGATTTTTTGTTGTAAATAGAACATATGACATTCAATGCTACATCTTGAGCAGGCACAAAAATAAATAACTTGGAACAGATAGATGCAAGAGGCTACAGTCGATCCATGATAGCTTCCCGTGCGATAGAATCATACTTGATTCAGGTAAAAGGGCTTATTGAATTTTTCACCTATTATTCTTGTGCAGTTTTATAATTTGATTGCCTTTGGTAACTAAAATTACCCTTATTTGTCATTTGAGCTCACAATGCTACACTTCTTCTGTTATTTTTTTTAGTTGTTCTTTTGACATACTTGGAATGCTTGATTTCATTTCAGAATTTGTATCTCAGTCACTATAAATATAAAGATTATGGATTTAGTGCATAAGTAGGAAGTCCATCTGATTTTAAAACGACAGCTACACATCTTATACTTGCCATAAAATGTTTAGTCATATTATTTTTACTTGCATTTGAAATCTGTATGGCTTGATATCCAGTTGAACAAAGATACAGTTATATCTTCTATTAATATGTTACTATATTTTTCAAACTCAGATTTTAAAGACGGGATTCTTTCATGCGGATCCCCATCCAGGCAATCTTGCTATTGACAAGGATGTTTCACTTATCTATTATGACTTTGGAATGACGGGTGAAATAAAATCTTTCACAAGAAAGAGATTACTTGATTTGTTTTATTCAGTCTACGAAAAGGATGCAAACAAGGTATTCCTATCTTTTAGGCAATGATTCCATGTTATTTTGATCAAAACTGGTCTCAATTCTTGTACATATGCCATCATATGGTATTTTTTCCCCCTATGTTTATCCTTAGTACTGCATGGTTCTCATTTGGGTTTTATCTAACTACTTTCTGTATTTATGTGAATCTAATTAGTATTATATTTGCTCTTTCACAGAAAATAGCCTTTTGACATTCAATCTGTAACAAACTTTGTTTTGGGCAATGGCTCTGCAATTAACTTGAATTTGAAACTCAGTGTGACAAACTCTGGCCTCATAGGTAGTTTCTGCTTTGTCTTGTATACCCAGTCTATTGGTAGTTTGCATTATGCTGTGCTCTTCAGGTCATCATTGATAGAAAGGCTATGGTTCAGTATCAGGAAGAAAGTGCAGATGGAAAATAATCTTTTGTGCTTGATCCAAAAGTGGCTAAACAATCATTAGAACCACATCACTAAGGCTTTGGTTTTCCAATGCGATAATGACTTGAGGAAGCACAAAGAAGCCAGTAAGCCTATGTAGCAATGATCTGAGAAGGTATGGAGATCCAGTTACATACAAGTGACAGTGATCCAAGTTAGCAATCTTGCATGAAAATGATCCAACAAAGAACAAAATCCCAAGTATACATACCCACCCAGTAATAACACGAGGAATCTCAAAGACATTGGTAGGCTGGGGCTCACATAATAACCACTGGAATGAGGGATGATGAGCTCCATTCAAGCTTACTCCCAAGCATGCGGTAAAGTCACAGAAGATATCAGAAATCCTAACAGGGGTAAATGGTCACACAACATCCAAAGTTTTCATCTTTGATCGCAAAACTAGAGGGCTAGTTCCGACCTTGGATGTCTCAAATTCTAAGTGTCTTCTTTCCTTAGCCATTGCTTTGTCTAGAGGGCCCTTGGATTTTTTCAAACTCAAGAAGATAAAAATATATGTGAGCAGAAACTGAGCACCCTTTCCTTGAACATCACTGGCTTCAAGATAACCCTTGGGTGCTGCCAATTCCAAGCAGAAGTATTTGATAGGACGACACTACTCTCCAAACTTTGGGCACTTGTTCAACTCTAGCTCTGTCCTTGGATGTCATCAACTCCAACTCCACACGTCTCAGACTTCGAGTGTCTCCAGCCTTAGTTCTAACCTTGGACATCGTTGACCCCACGCCTCTCCTACTTTAGGTGCCTTCATCTCTAGCTTGAACCTTAGTATCATTGGCTAAGAATCTCCAACTTCGGGCATCTTGATCAATGTTTTAAATGCTGTTTTAATGCTGAATATCACTGACTGGCAAAAACAGTTTCATTTTGGTGTCTATTAACTCAAAGCATCTCCAACTTTTGGCATCTCAACAAGGTTTAGAATGTCATTCTGATGCCACATATCAATGGCTGCCCAAAACAATTCATTTTGGAGCCAATTGGCATTTCATGTGTCGATACATGTTGGTGTCAATTAACACTAATTGATAAGAAGAAGCTCACCTGCCACTGGTAGGGTTCCATGAAGATCTTCTGATGTAAGCTGGATCATGGTCTCAAGGTGCATCTGGAATCTTGGTCTGAACAGGGTGGTACTAACTTGTCTTCAACTGAAGCTCCAAACTTGGATGCCCAGATTCCAGCAGTCTCCATCTCCAATTTCAGCCTTGATGATATCGATTCCAAGCATCATCTTTGCAAGGCATATTTGACTCCAACTCTGAACTTGGATGTTATTGATTATAAGCGCCTTTTATGTAGGACATATTCGAATCCAACTTCGACCTTGAACATCGTTAATTCCAAGTCTCTTAAACTGTGAACATCTCAAACACCATCTCTGATCTTTGGATAATCTCTCCAGAAACTGAAGGATTGCAACTGAAGACTTCATAGGTTTTTTTTCTTGTTTTTTCACAAACATGGCCAAATTCCAGACCAATGCCATTTCAATGAGATATGAAGAAAACCTTTGGTATTTGGATTCTGTAAAATCTTCATGTCACTGTCTCTGTAACTTGGCTAAATTGAATAAGCTCCTAGTATCTGTTCACAGGATTATTCATTTATTTGTGAAAATTATTATGTTATTTGGCATTGTTCTTGGTTCTAACAAGAAGTTTTATACAGGTTATGAAATCTCTGATTGATCTTGAAGCACTACAACCAATAGGAGACTTGTCACCAGTTAGTAGAACCTGTTCTTCTCTGTACGGAATTGTATTCTTAATCCACTAACCATTGATATCTTGTATTAATGCTTAACTACTTTATGATGATTTTTAGGTGAGGAGATCGATACAATTTTTCTTGGATAATCTTTTGAGTCAAACACCTGATCAGCAACAGACTTTGGCAGCAATTGGCGAGGTGTGTTCATGCATCAATAAACAACCATTTGAAGCAAACACAATAACTAATTGAGTGACACTTTACAAATCTATTTCTTTAGATAATACTCTAATGTGGTTGATTTTGTAGGATTTGTTTGCAATAGCAACTGATCAGCCATTCCGCTTCCCATCCACCTTTACCTTTGTAATAAGAGCATTCTCAACTTTGGAAGGTGCAAAATTTGGATAATACCTATAACTTCTATCATATTCAATAAAACTTTCTTATCAGTTTGTTTAAGCATGAGATAGAAATGCTAGTCATATTCATGATAAGTTTCTGTTGTATGTTTGTTTTCTGAAACAATTCCTGCTATATGTTACATATTCTAGCGTGTTGATTTATGTGAGTTAAGTTAGAAAAAGTTTGGAACTTCAACTGTGGAGAGTGGAAGCAGAATTCAAAAGCAAATTTATAAGTTAAAGCAAGACTAATGGTGTGTTTCCTACAAGGGAAAGAAATTAGAAGGAAACAAGGTGACAAAGATTTTTCTGATGGCATTATTTTCTTCGTTTCCTTTTGCGGAAAAAGCTGATGGGAAATAGGCCACTGGAAAAAGATTTTTCCAATTTATTTTTTTTATTTTACTTCCATCCAATCTGCTCATTTTCGTGTGCAATAATACTCAAATTCAAACTTTAAAATTAAAAATTTCTTTTCAAATCTATTTTAAATTTAAATATTTTTGTAGTTGTTTGAAATAAATTTTTAAAATTTAACCTTATCTTTTTTTCTTCACCTCCATAAACACAATCAAAGTCAAAATATTTTATAATATTTTTCATGTGAGTTTTTTTTTTCTTAGTTATCTTTTTTTTTTCTTTTGTAGGAAAGAGGGCATAATTATTTGCAAGTCTATAAGGAACATTATCCATCGTCATGCTTGGTTAATTTTAGGCTCTATTTCTCTGAGCTTGGTTACCTTATAAGTTTAAACAATACAAAACTTGGTTTGTCTTGGCTCATATATGACGCTACCTGTCATGATTGCTCAACTTGTCCAGCCTAATCGACTTGATTGGCCCGTCAAGTTCGCTTGACTTGACCTACCTTATAGGCACGACTGACCTCTCCGATTAGGCTATATTTTCTATGTTCTATAGTCTCTCACCTGATGCACTCTTAACAATTGTTGATTAAATTGTTCCTAACTATATATATTATAATCTATTAGCTGTCTTTATATATTTTACACCACTTAATGTTCTCTTGCTTTATTAGTGCTACCTGATTGCTTGGAGAAAAATAAGTTATTAATTTATCCTCCCCATAAATTCATTCTTACATTTTTGCTACACTGTTTTTTGAACACTTGACCTATAGTGAATGGTCATTCTTATTCTCTTAACCTAGGAAACATGATAGTCACACTATTGTGTGATCCTTTGTCAATTTTAACCATTAGGGAGCATAAACATGAGTGCATTTCATCTAATTTGTTACTTGAGTTGACTTTCTTTGAAAGAACTATACTTAATGATTGATTTTCCTTTTTTACTTAGCATTCTGAATTTCTAAATGAGAAGGAGAACCTTATTGCAACAGTAAAATTGTTGTTGTATGTCCTTGTGGTCACGGATTTGAGTTGTGGAAACAATCTCTTGCAATGCAGAGTAAATTTTCGTACAATATACTCAATGTAGTTCAACCCTTCACCGAGATCTCGTATTGGCGGACTGTTTTTTTTTTTTAATTTTGAATCTTTAAATTAGAAAAATGTCTTGCTCTACAGTTGGCCCTCATCAACTCTACTAACAAGCAATGCTTCTTATTAGAAGTTGACTTCCTGTAATAGCATGAATTGCTGATATCTCATGGCTGTTCTTGTTCAAGATTTCTTTTTATGGCTCTTAACAGTGGTTGCACATTTCATATTTATTTGAAGTGCATAAATTTGTGGCTAATTTTTGATGTGTTTGAGGTTTGGACATGGCATAAAATTTTCCATGATTTCCTTATCTCTTCAGGTTGTCAATTTCTCTTTTTGGAATTTTGGTACATGTTGTAAAACCTTTGTTATTGTGATTTTCATATATCCTTTATGGGATTTACCTCCTTTTCCATGTTTTTTATTGTCAATTTGTCATCTAGCTAGCTATAAACTCTGATGGCACATTTATGCACTAGGTCTTCATGCTAGATTATGTTCTTGCAGGTATTGGGTATACGTTGGATCCTGACTTTTCCTTTGTGAAGATTGCTGCTCCATATGCTCAGGTCAAAATGGTTCATGTTTATTTTACTTGTCAGAGTCCTGATTTTTGCTTCGAGTTGATGGTTTACTTTGTTTTTCCCTCCGTTAATACTCACATCGCAAGCAATACATTATTGTTTTCAACACCATTCATGTTTCTCACCTTCTTCATTCAATATCTTTTGTGAAGTCAGGGCATCTTTCCTCAAAGAAATTTCTCACCCTTAGCTTCATTGGTCTCATTTCTTTTAAATGATTTCTCACCTTTATTTTTTCATCCTCATCTGTGTGAATCTTAAATCAACTCTATTTTGCTTTTGACACCCTTTTATATTGCTTTCTAATGGTTAACTCCATATCCCTTGGCCATAGCTCACAACTGATAATTTTACTTCTAATGAAACCTTCAGGAGCTACTTGACATACGACAGAAACAACGGGATGGAGCAGAACTTGTTCAAGAGATACGTAAACAAGCTAATGATGTATGGGGAATATATCTTATCGGCTTTTCTTCCCATCTCTCAGTCTGTTGGCTTGTTATATACAATTTGTTATTATAAGAGCTGCCCTTGTCTGCACTTAAATTATTACATAAATTCACAAACTTGAGATTATTGCTGCAAACAATTTCCAATATTTTTTGAAATTTCATAGTAATTGACTAGATTTTTCCTTTTTCTTGATTTCATTTTCACTTCATTAATTGCAGGCTCGGGATTCTACGATCTCAATGCCATACAGGATACAGAGAATAGAAGACATTGTAACCCAACTCGAGTCAGGGGATCTAAAACTCCGAGTTAGAGTGCTTGAGGTATCACTTTGCACCACTGCACTTAACAATATTCCTATGTTAAAACTGCATCTTGTGAAGGCATCCTTTTGTGACTGAAGACATGGATGACAAGGGAAATGGGCCATTGAGACAATACTGGAGTATTTGCTGAATGAGAATCTTTTGCTCATCCCTTTTTCTCCAAAAAGAATACTTGTAGGATTTGATCCATTGCACACAGCCATACCTGCTTTCTTGTTCCTGCTGATTCAATATAGTTTGTTCCTTTCATAGAATAACTATGGCCAATATGACTACTCAGGAAGATTTGTTGTAGAATTACAGACCCATTTGATGGAAAGGAATACTTGAAGGTTTCCTAGTACTACTATATCTGGATTAATAATGATCTACATAACCAATGCTGTAACCACCATCATCTCGTGATAAGGCTTCTTGAGACTATTGGAGGAATTTTGTGAATTGGTCTTCTCTTTGTGGAATTTATACAACCACAACTAAGATGATCCACTTTTTTCTCATAAATGAACCGCTAATGGATTGGAAAGGCAAAAATGTAGCAAGTATTTTATTTTGTTTAACCTACGTCATGAGCCCCAACTACGGCTACATGGATCTTATGCAGCCATTGAACTCTCATACGGCTATATTGATGGTAACCTCTGGATTATTTATATCACATTTAATTCTTTGAAATTGTTTTCACTGGTCTCCTTTTGTCTTTCACTTTTTCAATTCTAATAATTTCTAATAAAAATTTAAGTTTGTCTTTGAAACATATTCATACCCTTATAATTTGTTTCTGTTCATTTTATTATCTATTAGGGTGTTGCACCAAATTAATTACACAGTAGTATTTTGAGTTTTTTTAATAACCTCACATTCATTTTTGTATGTTTTATTTCCCAACTGCCAGATGGTTGACACAAGAAATATGGCCAATTGTACCATTGTCTTATAACTTTTAATCTGGGACACATTAATCACGCAAACCCTACAAGTTCTTCATAATCACTTTATATCCTATTGATGATATTCATTAATTATAGTATCTAGATCAACATTTAAAATCTCGTTCCGTGCTGCTCGGCATAGACGGATTTTACCATTCCGTAAAGGGAGTGAAACCGACATGGGTGCGGTGATAATTTCGCGGCGTGGTTCACGCATGACAATAGAATCCAACGTGCGTCCCCTCTTCGCAAACTGTCAGAGGCGTCTCGAACGCCT
>JBAMIB010000061.1:1024338-1037382 GCA_037177415.1 Kaempferia rotunda | reverse complement strand
GCATGGGCAACCCTCACCTACTGAGGCCGCTGGAATAATTTCTCATTTGAAGAATAAAAGGTGCTTTGGATTTTTTTAACACTATTTAACGCATTATCTCAATAATGGTACATTAGATTATATAGTTCACAATTTAGAATTCAGTCTCACAGTAATCTTTTATGGGGTATTGTTCTATTAATCACCATTATATGCTAATGAATACTTCCACGAAGTGTTTATTTTGGAATCTGAAATGTTTTATCATAGGAAGTCTGAAGTGTTTTATCATAGTAATGGTTTTTTTGCTTTCATTTAGTTTGTCTTTGGTTGGGCATTTCATATCAATTTTTAGTACTGATATCATGTGGACAACATGTTTCATAACTCTTGTTTCTTATATGTAAGGAGTGTTTTTGCAGTCTTGAAATCTTTTCTTCTGAGAGAAATCTTTTATGGGTTACTTATATCTGATGGTATGAAGAAGTTTTTTCTCATACTGAAATACATTTAAACTAATGGAAGTCCAACTGTTTGCAAAATTTCAAGAATTCATGAAGCAATGAATAGGGAAAAAACCACAATTTCTTGTTTCAAAATATTTGTTAATTTTTTACTTGTAATTTTCCTAATGACCCTTTTTCCTTAAATATATCTGTGATTTGCAATCCCAATTTTAACCATATGTTTGTTTGGCATTTTAGTTTCACACTTGGCTATGATGGCTTTTAACAATTCATATTTACATGGTTCCATGTGGTATTTCCAAAAAATGTTTGCAAAACTACAAGAATTCATGAGACAATGAGTGGGAAAAATTCAAAAATTATTTTTAAAAATATACAAGAGTTTTACTTGTAATTCTTTCCTTAAATGTGTCAGGACTATTGAGACGGTTGATGGTGGTGGGCTTGTAATTTTGTTGCTCCGTTCTCTTTCTTCTCTTACTAGCCTCTACACCATCGTCATGGTAATCTGCTGCCTTATAATTAGATCAAGGCCTTTTGTTCTTCTTTGGCACTCCAGTCAGGATGTCTGCTATATGTATGCTCACAATTTTTCTTTCCTTTTATACTTTGGCATGATACAACATTAGCAAGTATTGATAGTGAGCTCTTGACTCTATGGAACTTTGCACTTATATCAACTTAATTTACTGCTTTGTGGCAATGAGTTTTGTTATATTAATTGCATTATGTGTTTACTTCCAATGTGATTTCTCTACTGTTATTATTGTAAGTTCATGGATCTACAGAGCTTTGCAGTCATTTAACTTAATTTATAGCTCTGTGGCGATTAGTCTTGACATTTTAATAATATGTTATGCATTTATTCCGATTTCTGAATTCTCCTCTCGGTTTCAGGATGTGCATGAAAGATTCCGAACAGAGTCTCATTCTCATGTTGTTGCTCGATTCAATGAACGATTCCTTTTATCTGTTGCTTCGTGTAAGGCGTGTATTGTAATGGATGACGAGCTTAACATTTTGCCAATATCCTCTCATACGAGATCAGTTAAACTTGTATCAATAATGGAGGTAGTATTTCATTAATCTTTGCTCATCACTCTCTCCATGTGTGTTTAATGATTTTTACTATTTTCTATTTCCATTTGCTAAGAGGTAATATTTTGCACGGTATTATTTGTGCCAGTTGATAAGCATTTTTAACTTTTTTACTTTTTGTTGCATCTCCTTATTATGATATATTTTCCTTATTGCTGAAGGATGCTGAAGGTTTATCAGAAAGGGAGCGAGAATTAAAGAACCTGAAAGATCAATTTCATGATGATTTTCCTGTGGGCCCACTGATTGGGAAGTGTTGCACAATGGACCAGGTTTTTTTGGATCTGCTTACATAAATTTCTAAACACTAGCTTGTACTTGATTATAAGTGGAGAAAACATCTGCGACTGTTTGACTTAAATTCTAACATTAATTTTACAGGGAAAAGCTGTTGTCACATTTCTTGATGCAATTCTGGACAAAACATTACGAAGTACAGTTGCCTTGATTGCTGCCCGTGGACGTGGAAAATCTGCTGCTCTGGGACTAGCTATTGCTGGAGCTGTTGCTGCAGGGTTACCTACTTGTGATTCATTATGCTCCATTTATAGCTTGTATACTGTTCTTTATTAACTTATACATGTTCCCTTCGTCAGATACTCAAATATATTTGTCACTGCACCTAGCCCAGAGAATCTTAAGACATTATTTGACTTTGTTTGCAAGGGGATCAATGCATTGGAATACAAGGTTTTTCTCTTCTCATACTTTGCTATTCAATATTTATCTTTCATTATGGTTGTCTTTTCTTTTTTATTTTCTCCCTTCAAATAAGGATGAAACTTTGTCAAATTTCTAAAGTAGATATTATGGAATATTAGTAGCCCTTCATGCATTGGTAACATACTGCCGTGGAACTTTGTCAAATTTGATAAACTATCAAGAAACTTAGTGAATTAAAATTATTTTTTTAACGAAATGTTAAAATTATGGTTATTATGATATTATGAGGCATGGCTAATATATCATATAAGTGATGAAATGTCTTGCTGTCCATTTCATTTCTTTGCTGCATTTTTTGTTATGAATCATGATCAATGCGCTCCATTGCTAATAGAGTATTACAGTATTTTTAAATGTAGATGTAAAAATTGTTCCAAGTAAGATAGGAATTTTTTATCTATGTTGATTTTTTAAGTCTAATCTTGCAATTCATGATTAAAATTTAAAACATATGAAGCCCAATTTGACAACCTTTGTAATAGCACATTCTAACAGTTCTAGCATTCAATTAGATTTAATTAATTAATTTGTAATTTTTAGTCTGCCCTGACAGAATTGTCTCTTGTTTTTTATTGACACTATATTTAAGATGAGTACTTATTGTTCTGACTAGGACTTGTTTTACCATTAACATCATTGCCTTAGGAACACCTACACTATACTGTGACGAAGAGCGATGAACCAGATTTGAAGAAATCAACAGTTAAGATAGATATCTACAAGCAACATCGCCAAACAATTCAGGTGAGATATTGTTGCTTATTATGAGTCTGTTTTATTTCTACATCACTTTACATTTGTTATACTAGTTTTAAAAGCCATGTTCCAGATTAGCTATCTTCCTACGCCCTTTTTACCTTTATCTAAAATTTTCCCCTAGTACAAAGAGCACTTTAGGCTAGATTATATGTAGTATTTTTATGTGACAATCTCCCTTATGTTATTAACTCTTTTGTTTGAGTTATTTCTTTTCTGCTCAAAGTTTGATCCATAGAGCATGCCTAATTTTGTGTAGCTATATTGCTTTATTTTTCACACAACTTCTACTTAATTTATTTATCATTTTTGTGATTTTTTTAAGTGATTCGCACTGCCTGTATTCTAAGAGAGTTGGTTTTTCCGTACAGTACCTTAGACCGCAGGACCATGGGAAACTTTCTCAAGTTGAGCTCCTAGTTGTTGATGAAGCTGCTGCTATTCCACTACCAGTTGTGAAGTCCTTGCTTGGGCCTTATCTTGTCTTTCTATCATCAACTGTCAATGGGTATGATTCATCTTTTTATATATATTTATTCCTTCCCTGTCTGTGTAGATATAACTATATAAGCATGGTATTCTAAGTTCTTCCATCCACTGAGGCTTTAATTTCAGTTTCCATGCCTTCTGTCTACTATCAAATAGTATCAATTAATACATTTATAAATGTTTGCAAGATCTTGACCCGACAATTTTCTGTTTTATATATATTTGTTCTTTAAGCTATGAAGGCACTGGTCGTTCTTTATCATTGAAGCTACTCCAGCAATTGGAATCGCAGAGCCAAATGAGTGCACAAAATGGTGACGAATCTCATACTGGTAAATGCATTGTTTTCTACTTTTGTCTGAATCTTATAAATTTTGGTTTGTTTTTCTTTATTAAATCAAACTACTGCAACAGGAATCATGGGATATTCTTTTTATAAAATCTGAATCAACTGTGTTTTTCTCTTCATATTTAGTTTTGAGAAATAAATAATGGAATATTCTTTTTGTTTAAATGGTGAAAATATATACCATTCTTGGAGTATGGGGGTATTGCATGTGTCTTCAATTCAGATTTCACTACTTTAGCCTTTTTCTTTATCATGCATGCCAAATTTAATTGTTTAAACAAGTATTGCATAAAAATTTAACACATGAATTTATTTTATCCAATTTGTTAATTTATTTGATATATTAAATACCAATAAGGGATAGATCTGCTGAAGTACTTGAATGTTGCTGAAATGGTTATGCAGAGACCTTGTGTTGCATTTTTTCAATTATTGAATTGTTTTCTTCATTAATACTACACCACATCCCTTTATGGTAGAATCAGGATGCAATTATTTTTTTATATACTTTCATAAATATGGCTCATACAAGACATTTTAATTGATGGATCCCTCTTTCGCATATGATTTGGACATGCATTCCTTATTGATGCATCTCTTCTATCCATTTTAAAAAGGCAGCATATGGACGAAGCTTCTGGCAATGCGGGTCCCATTATAGGGTCGAACTTCATTGGGTCTATTGTATTATGTGTGATTAATATACTACCAAATTTAAGTTGCCATGTATTTAGAAGTATTATATGTCTTTTAATCTATTTCTCCATGATTATTGATTATCCATCTCCAAGTACAGGTAGGCATTTCAAGAAGATTGAATTGCACGAGTCTATCAGATATGCCACTGGGGATCCAATTGAGTCCTGGCTTAATGACTTGCTTTGCTTGGATGTTGCAAATTACATTCCAAATATCACTAGGTTAGTGTTCTTGATGAAAAGTAAATAATTGTTTTTCAGGTCATTCTCTAAATGACCTTTTATTTGTCTAGACTTCCACATCCAAGTGAATGTGACCTTTACTATGTCAACCGAGATACACTTTTCTCATATCACAAGGAGAGTGAGATATTTTTACAGGTACCTTTATTTGGTTAAATTTGTTCTTGCATTCCAATAAATGCTTAAATTTTACTAATTTGTCATTTGTATTACAGCGCATGATGGCCCTTTATGTTGCTTCTCACTACAAAAATTCACCTAATGATTTACAATTGATGGCTGATGCTCCATCCCATCACTTGTTTGTGTTGCTTGGTATTTTATTTCTTAGCTGTGCCATAATTCTTTATAGCAGCCTAGCATTTTATCTGTTTTCTGAATCCCTCTATGAATATTGCAGGTCCAGTTGATGAATCAAAAAATACTCTTCCAGATATTTTGTGTGTTGTTCAGGTTTTTTTTCCTTTCTCCATTCATGATTGAATTTTTTTCTAGTTAAAAAGGGGAAAATAAATTGAACTCCTGGATTTGGCAGTAATCTTGATCATATACTTATTTAGGTATACCAATGAGATGTTCTATATGTTCGAGCATTGAACTCATTTATTGTGGAGCAACCTTCCTAACAATTTTTTGACAATTCTAATATATCCTTGTGTGTTGAAGTGGAAAAATTCTCAAGACTCTAGCTGGGTTTTTTAAAGCACGAGCACTATTTTTGTTGCTTTTATTTTTATTTATTTATTTTTCCCATAGAGTTCATATAGTACAGATATCAGTCTTTCATGCTCTTTTATGTTTGTCAAAGTAGTCTATTATATGGTTCAAAGGTTTACCAATTTCTGTGTATGTGGCTAGCTATTAAACATCAACTAGAATTGAAATTAAGGTTGATAGTTTAAAGAAGTTTGAATAAGCTAAGCTCTGTTAAGTTTGTGTAGTATGCATTTCCCCTAGTTGGTTTAAGTGATAATGAGAAAACTGCAGTTCCCCTCCAACCGTTAAAATTTGGTTCACATTCATGACTGAAAAAAAATGTTGACAAGTATGTTCTATTTTTTTCTTTTTCATTTTAATATATTTGCCATGTTTGTCAATTTTCAGGTCTGCCTTGAAGGACAAATATCACGCAAGTCGGCAATTAAAAGTCTAAGTGAAGGTCGCCAACCTTTTGGTGATCAGATACCTTGGAAATTTTGTGAACAATTTCAAGACAATGTCTTTCCAACACTATCTGGAATTCGAATTGTGAGGATTGCTGTTCATCCAAATGCCTTGAGGGTAAAATTTAGGTGATTTTTTTGCTATATCATTTCAAGCGCATTCATGTGTTTTAAAATATTATTATGATGTTTCTTGTAGCTCGGATATGGCTCTACTGCAGTGGAGCTATTGTCAAGGTATGAGTCTTATTCTTTGATTCACTATCATGATTAACACAGTTCTCTGCTTTTTTGATTGGATGTTCTTGTTAAAACCATTTGACTTTTGTGATTATCTTCACTTTTCCCACTTACCATATCATCACATATTTTAATCTTTTAAGGGATTGTTAAATGAGCCACAAGTATGACCATGCCAACAGGCTATGGATAGTAGAGATTGAGCCTATTTCTCTGATATGGTCTGATCATGTTCATTGTCCGTTCCTTGAGTAAAAGCTCACTTTTCTGCTTAACCAACCTACAGCTCTATGAGACGAAAGTAGATTTTTTAAGTAGATAATTGTATCGAGGTTTTAAATTTTGTTCTGGGCTAGTCTTGCACAGTTAATTATTTTGTTCCACCCATTGACACTGACCAACACACGATAAAATCTGATGTACCTGGTACACAAGTAGACTAGTGGAACAGACGTGAGAGTTGATTGGCAAGCTGCAACCGTCTTCACAAGGAACAGAAACTGATTCACGATCTCCTGAAACCCTAGTGTGCGCCTTCCATGATTAGATTTGTGCTTTCCAACATCTTCCATGAGGAATGAAAAGTGAATTGGAGTTGTGTTTTTTGCGAGTGGATTGCATCATTTGCAAGGAGTGAAAAGTGAATTCATGTGCTCAGAGATGTAGAACCTCTTAAAGGCAATTTGTGTGTTTCGGATTCATCCATACGTGACTTGCATGCATACGTGGGTGGTCTGATCTTATATAAGCAACCGTGAGTGATATCCGATGTGGGTGATCTACTTCGGCCAAAATTCAATTTTTTTAATCTCTCTCACCTGCATACAACAACTTTTTTCTTTTTCTTCTCTCACCTACATGCAACAACTTTTCTCTCTTTTCCCTTTCATCTGCATGCAACAACTTGTTACAGCTACTAGCTGCAACAAAGTTGTTGCATGCAAATGAGAGTAGTTGCAACAAAGTTGTTGCATGCAGATGAGAGAGGAAGTTGAGAAAATGTGTTGCATACAGATCACCCATGTCGGATGTTGCTCATAGTCACGCAGGAAGCATTGGGCAGAGTAATATTCTTGTATGTATATATATATATATATATGTTAAAACATGTAGAAATATTATAAAATTGAAATTTAGACCATGATCTTGTTTGTTTCACTGGATCAGTTTTTGCCCTTGAAATTATCCATTTTTCTCTAAATGACATTCTCATTTTATTGACTCAAGGATACATTCCAGATATACCTGATGCATATGAAAGCATTTTTCCTTTCAAATTTGAATTTTCTACATGCAAGTTCTTTGCCCAACAATGCTATATTTACAAGTTACTAAGTATTTCTAGGTGTTCAGTTTGTTTTATGGAACAAATTATAAAGGCAATTAATTCTATTTTATCCAGATAGTGCTAGATCTTTTCTGTAGTTGTCTGCATTTTATTATTTTTTAATTTGATAATAGTAGAGATATTTTGGTTTCAAATTATTTTGTATGCTCAGATATTATGAAGGACAATTGACACATTTTGTTGAGGAAGATGTTGAACCGGCTGAGGAGTCTGAAGTGAAAGTCATTGAAGTTGCAGAGAAGGTTGCATTTTATACTAATTGCTTCATTTAATTGTCTAATGCAGAATCTTCCTACCTTTTAGTCATAAATCTATGCAAGCCTTCCTCTAGTTCTGACTGCTGATGAATTTGCTATACATAGAAATTAAAGTACTCAACATTTTGGTTTTTATTGGACTTGCAGTCATCTAATTGTTTTTTCTATCCTGTCATTTTTGTTGTTCTGCTATTTGACGGATAGTGAGTTTCTAGACTCTTCATTGAATCTGCTGTTTCTTCAGGTGTCCTTGCTAGAAGAAAAAATTGTGCCCAGAACTAATCTTCCACCTCTTCTGGTTCATCTTCGTGAGCGGCATCCAGAAAAACTTCACTTCATGGGTGTGTCTTTTGGACTTACACTTGATCTTTTCCGCTTTTGGAGAAAGCACAATTTTTTCCCATTCTACATCGGCCAAATTCCAGTTATGATCTTACATATTTCATTTTCCACCTTTTTGTTTGTCCAAATCCTTTCTCTCTTTTGATTTGTTTACTTTTTCCCCCATAAATTAGAGTGCGGTCACTGGTGAGCATACATGCATGTTAGTGAAGCCATTAAACAATGATGATATTGAAGTCAACGAGTCAAATGAGCATGGTTTTTTTGAACCTTTCTATCAGGGTGAGATGCTGAAAAGTTGTACACTAACAGAAGCTATTAGGTCTAGTTCAAACATTAAATATTTTCATTATGCTACATTGTGACTAGATTTCAGGCAGCGATTTTTACGACTTTTGAGTACCACATTTCAAAAACTTGATTATAAGCTCTCTATGAGGTGAGTTAATATGTTTACATTGTTTCCAATTACAGCTGCACCTTTGGCCATTTCTTATTATGGTTGCCCTTTGTTGTTGTTGTTGTCTAGCATTTTGGCATCGAAGATACATTTTACAGATCATGAACATGACTTGCCTTTCTCTAATGCTTGCATTAACGGATTGGAGGAGTTATTGTCCCCTCATGATATGAAACGACTTGAAGCATACACAAATAATTGTGTTGACTATCATATGGTAAGAGTTTTTTGGACAATAAATAATATTCAATGTCATGTTACTAAATTTTGTCCCAGCATTATCTCTTAATCCAACGATCATCTTCAATAAGCCAGAATTCCACAACCTTGTGAGGCACTGATTTCTTTGTTTTAATCTCATATATTTCTTTGTTTTAATCTCATATATTGCAACATTGATAAGAACAATACATCTCTTCTGCATCTCTAAAATGGTTGATGCCACATTGCATAGATTCTTGATCTATTGCCCATCCTTGCGCGTAAATATTTCCAAGAGAAGATTCCTGTCACGTTGTCTCCTGTCCAAGCTTCTGTGTTATTCTGCTTGGGATTGCAGAACAAAGATGTTGGAGATATCAAGGTCGGCTCTTCAGAATGATTGGCAAGCACATAAAAATTTCTGGCATATAAGCTATCATTTATTTCTCATTTGTCATTCTTCGCCTTTCTAACAGGAAGAAATGAAGCTAGAAAGAGAGCAAATACTATCTTTGTTCATTAAAGTGATGAAGAAGTTTTACAACTATCTTTATAAGACAGCAACCAAGGAAACGGATGAGATTCTTCCGCGCCTCAAGGTAATAAATAATCTTCATTTCACAGCCTTTTTCTAAAACCATTTGTGAAAATCTTGAAAGGAACTAGAATGAAAATGAATTATTTTTTTACTAAAAATTTCATACGAGACCCCATTTATCAATTAGTTTCAGTTCTAAAATGAACAATGAAGAAATTTGAAAAAGCGGAATCAACTTTTACTAAAGCTGAAGACTACGGAAGTATATAAACCAGACATAAATGAAAAAAATATCTCGACCTGATCATTAAATTTCAACCCATGAAATTTTTATTTTTCCTCAATTTTTACTTAACAAGGTCAAATTTAAATATATTTGTGTGTTAAAGCTCAAGTAGGGGCAACATGTTCATTTTACACATTTAATGGCTGGGTTCTAGTTGCTGTAGAAATTTGCATTTCAAAGGGATGCTGCATCTAATTGTGAGCTCTTATCATTTTTGAGTTAGCGCCTAGTGTATCTTATGGAGAATACTGATGTTCATTATCAGTCCATATGCAATACACAAAATGCTATACAGGAAGTGAAAAATGAAAAACCAATTCAGGAAATGCAAATACTGCTGCAGCTGTGTTATACTTGGACCAATCTGCTTTGGTGGGACCATAGCGGCAATCCTGTTCTATTGTTTTCTTAGCAAAGCTAGCTCTAAGTGTGCCGGCATATGTGGGAAATTTTTCATAAGACTCTTAACCGTTTTATGCTATACTGCTGCATATATAATAATGGTTTGTGGAGAAATTAAAACCCTTGGATGTTAATTATGATTGCTGCACTCTTGACATTCACATGTTTCAATCCATACTCCAGATTGAAATGGCTCCTCACAGCAAGTCTGTGGACGAAGAACTCAATGAGGCAGCCAAGGAGGTTAGGGTGAGTATGCTCTCTCAACAAAATGACTCTTATCTTGACATCTTTGCTTAAAAATTTTTCGGGCATTTCAGGAAAAAATGAAGGCTGACAGTGATGTAGTTTTGGACCCAGAATACTTGCAGCAATATGCTATTGCAGACGAAGAAGGGGAATTTGATAAGGCTCTTGAAAATGGAACTAAGGTGTCATCTAGTGGCATCCTTAGTGTTAAATCTAATAGGAAGTGGAACGCCCACAGAGATCATACATCAGATAAGAGAGATAAGGGCAAGAGGAAAGGGAAACATGGTGACAAATCAAGATCGAATAAAAAAAAGAGAACATAGATTTTCTTAGTAACCTCTTATCCAAATTATTGTACCCATGTTCCTTGATGTTGATTAATTTAAAATTTTGCTCCATTTACTGTGTTGTATCTTTATAGTTAATGAAATTACAGCTTATTACTATTATTATTAAATTTTTTTTAATGTTTTCCCCTAAATTGACCTCTACTTTTCACAAGCGTGTATTTGTCTTGTATTTGGTTTGTAATTTAGGAAAACATCTCTGGCATGTGGTTTATTTACGTTGTGGAATTATGAAACCCACTGTTGGTCTTTAACATTCTTGATGCCTTCTCTGATCTTGGTGTTACAATCTTAAATTTTATCAGAGCTTTCAGTTGTGGACGAGACCAAAGTTTAGTTTCATCCTTTTTATCCTAGTAAAATGATAGGATTTGAAAAATAGGTATTATTGTGTCCAAAAGGTTTTATACTCATAGGTAATTTAATTGTATCCCAACATGAATAATTCTTATAAACATAAGTACATATATTATAAGAGTAAATTGAATTTTGGATATCCATTATGATTGATTCTAACTAAATAATCGCCACCATTTTTATTTGGATAATTGTTTGTTCTTTTCTTGTGGAGATAGAATCTAATGCGTTTTTCAAACTCGGATCCGACTTATACGATAAATTGGTCGAGCAAAGAATAAACCGAGAGGTTGCTTTCAAAAACATGTGCATGTATTCATTTAGATCGATCTAGTCGAGCAATTTCATTAGTAATGGTGATTCATCATTTACGTTGTCAGAGCATAATTATTTCATTCGGTGCTTATTAAATGATGCTAAACCATCGTCGAGGTATGATTATAAGAATACCTTAACACACAACTAGTTAGCATGTGATAATAAAATTAGTAAAAAAATATCAATTAGTTACCGGGGGAATAAGAATGATATGACCTTCTATTAATATTAAAAATGGTTTATAGATGCCACCTATTTATTATATCGAATCTATAATCGGTTTTAAATTATAATTATCGAAAGTAATTTTCCTTAAAATTTTGTAAAACAGATCGTTCAATTTTTTTTTTCTTTTATGTCCTCTGAGTGAAACCAAGCGATGGAGATTATTTAAGGTGACATTTCCGGTGACAATTTTTTCCAATCCAACAATTGAATCCACGCCTTAACTTTACTTTCAAAGTACGGAACCAACAACCTTGCCTGACCTCAATCATTTTCATTCAATTCAACAATTTTCACATCGTAAAAGCGATCGTTTTGGTATCGCAATCATGAACAAGGACAATAATTGATACTGTCGCAGGTAAAATGACGAACAACCTACAAAACCCAGGACGGAGAAGCCAAATTGATTGGAGTAGGAATTTTTTTCAACGCTGCCCGATTCCATCGGCGAGAAATCAATCAGTCCGGATCATGAAAACATAATAAGCGATCAAGAGGAAAGGATAAATAAACACCATATAAATCAATAACAAATCCAAGTATCAATATCTACATACTCTCATCCTGAAATCCACATATAAAAGCAACGAACGGCGATCGCCGTCACATTATTTGATCTAAGAGGAAAAAAGAAACCTGACGCGAATAAAATCCGATCCTAGCGAAGCATCCAAGAGACGAGCCGATCCCTCACTGGCGGAGGAATCCGAGGAGGAGGACGACCAAGGAGGTGAAGAAGGCGACGGCGAGAGGCGGGGAGACGACGTAGGCCGCAGAGGTTGGTGCGGGGGCGGGAGCCTCGGCGGCGAAGGCTCCGCCGGTTAGGAAGGCGGCGGAAATCACCGCGGCGAGGAAGATCGCGAGGGTCTTGGCTCCGAGGGCGGCCATTACGACAAAGGTGAGGTATCGATCGAGTCTGCGACAACAGAAGAGCGAAAGCGAACAGACGGCGGCGGTGGTAGGGGAAAGAGGAAAGGTGATACTTATAGCCGAAAGGGATAGCTTAGCGGATCGGACAATGATGTACGATCCGAACCATTAGCTGACGATCTACGCGTGCCAGCTTGTCCACCGCGTTGAGATGGCAGGTCGGTTAATTATTTCCTAAAACAATTTATTTATTTATTTATCATCATTAGATAGTTTTTATCAATCCTTTAATGACACGCTATAAGTCGGTCTCGAGATATTTTATTGCACTATTTACGGCGTTTTAACACGTATCGAATTACTTCATGTACAAGCAACGCGGTTGATGAATACTTAGGACATCCCATTCAATGATCATAGAGGTAGCGGCGGCTTATTATGGCATATATTCAATTACCAGCACATTAAAAACAAACAATTTCATTGTCAAACAACTAAAAAATAATCGAAACAATATATATAATTAGTTAGATAAATTGATTGAAACCGGCAAAAACAATTTTAAATAAATTAATAATTTATTAATAATTAAAATTAATTTGCTATAACAAATTATTATTAGAAACGAATTAA
>JBAMIB010000061.1:959449-976203 GCA_037177415.1 Kaempferia rotunda | reverse complement strand
TCTAACTTTTGAGTAAAAGTTGAGGAAGCTAAAGCAGAATCTGCGATTCGCAAACACTCAAAAGCGCTTTTATGCAGTTAGAAGCTAAAAAGCGCTTCTCAGAAGCTCTCCCAAACACTCCCTATGAGCTCTTAAACTTACTAGAAGATCTTTCTTTGGTGGATTCCATAAAGCGTTGTGTATTAAATCTTACCTTGTACTACCTCCTATTTTCTTCTATGTTTTCTGGTGTTAATTGGTATCAGAGCTTTGGTCGACTAGTTGTAGATGGTAAAGGCCAAATGGTAATCTTCCAACTCATCAAAGAAACTTTTATGATATCGAGTTGTATGACGTAATGAGACAAGTGCAATAACTCGAGCAACGTCTCGCTCGTAGCAAACCTTTAGAATATGATGTTGAGAGTCATGGTTACGTTCAGAGGTTGATTATGAAAATATTTATGAAATGGATTTTCATAGCAATGGAAATGATGATTTCAATGATAATGCATCTTGTAGTTGAAGATGACAACTCAGATTTTGACGAAAGAAATATATTAGATTGATTAATCAAAGGGTATACTTATTGATTATAAGCTTTAGTAATTCCAATTGTATTAAGAGTGTAATCTCAATATCTTTTAGTAGAATAGGATGAGCTTATAAATTATTTTGACTAGTTAAAAGTTGACTAGGTAAAAATAACTTTTTGGAGCTTAATCTAATTAAGTCTGATCAGGTTCTTTTGGTGACTAAAGTGAGATTCTTATAAACGATAAGAGTTATAATTTATCATAATTGTAGAAGAACATAAAATATATATTGGATTAATATTAACATGTGTATTATACACATGACAACATAGTGACAGTGACGATAAGAAATTGCCAAATCTTTATCTAGATAATTGTTTTTTTTCAAGATTTGATAAAGCCCGGCCAACTATTATAATAATAATAATAATAATAATAATAATAATAATTGAATGTGCATTAATTTCTGATTGCTCCTCATCCACTTGAGTCACATTTTCATCCTTTTATTCGGATTACACCTCTTCTTGTGTAGGTAAGAGTTCTTCGCCTAGAAATCTCTTTATCTTGCTCTACAACTCGTGAGCATTCTTGTATTCACCTACACAACTCACAACATCGTTAGGTAAAATATCAATTATAATTAATATTACCCATAAGTGGACTCCCATTAACCATAAGGTTTCTTCATGCCCATGTTGGAAACTTGTTTCATAAAAACACTGGGTCTAAGTCTCTGTCTAATGGAGCAGCAATCAAATGATCAGCACTGATATGCTCGACAAATTTATGCTGCCTTTGTTTACTAGGTCTTTGAACTTGACCAATAATTTCCATAATTTAGAGATGAAAACAATCACAAGTATCCCTTGGTCAACGCTCTTCGGTCATTAAGCTTTATAGAAGATTTATAGCTTAACATAATATCCAACTTGCATTGTGGATAAAGAAAAAGATGCAGACTCCCACTTTTCCACAAAATATTCTCTCCTGGTAGCATACAAGTGTAATCAAGATTGGATATCATATCATCAAGACATCTACATTTAAGCATCCAATCACCTCTAAAATTTTACACTTGTGTAACAAATATGAAAATCTCAGTTTTCTGCTGATACCTGAATTCTTTATTCGTTGTAGTCCAAAGATCCATATCAAGATTTAACATATAACTTAGTTAACTTGCAGCAAAAGCAATATAAGGTCCTGCGTGCCCCCATAGGATAACACAGTTTGTCCTAGTGTTGCTAAAAATAGATCATGGGGTTGATTACCAGCATGTGTACAATGCATTGCGGGTCACCTGACCCATACAAAGGGATACTGTGTTGGACGAAGTCCCCCATAATTTATCTCCTTTTTAAATCGCATGGAGCAATCCTGGAGGAGCCCGGAGTGAGGGTTCCTTTTGCTGCAACATCAGGTCCTGCGTGCACATGAGCATATGTTATAACCTTTAGCCTCACTAGAAAAAAAAAATGTCTTTCATGAAAGTTCCACGATGTCATTACTAGGACGTTCACTTAAACATGTACTGCCTCTCACAAGTGTAACTCCAGCCCAACAATTTTGTATATTAAACCTTTTGAGAACACATAATGTAGGCTTTAGACATAAACCAAAATTCCTGTATCCATCTCTATAAATCCCAATACGGGTTCCCAGAGAAGGGTCAGACTATAGTGAGTTTATTGTACACAGTCTTACCTTACATTTTGCAAGAGACTATATCTGTGACTTGAACTTGTTACCTCAAGGTCATATGATAACAACTTACCAATTGTACCACGGCTCACCTTCTATCTCTATGAATCCCAATCATGAATAAAAAAAAAAACATCACACATTGCTTGTAACCAAAATATTATCAACTTACAATACCAAAAAGAAAATTTGCTCCCTCTAACCTTACCCTATTGTATATGTATTGATCACCTTTACTTTCTCAAAATCAACAAATTTTATAATTTGATTAAGCTTTAAACACCACTATCTAGATGTTTGTCATAGTTTGTAAATATACTTCATTTACTTACAAGCTAGATGTGCAAATTCAGGTGTCACAAGACGATTCATTAGAAACATAATTGAAAATGTGTATTGATGTTTTATATCCTTAAGGTTGAAAAATGATTTGGTCCATATATATCATAGTGCTCATAAGGTTTGAAATCTTGATCCATGCTACAATTTTAATCTTTGATTGGAACGGTAGTATTTTGGTACTATGTTAATCTTTCAATGTATAATGTCAATAGCAAGTTTGAGGTGGTAATTAGCTATATACCTAAATTCAAATTTTATATAATACAGAATGGTACAGTTTTGATATTATGTTGTATGGACACAAGCTACTAAAAAATATCAAACAATATTTCAAATACTCTTAATTTCAAATGATACTTCAAATACTTTTAATTACAAGACACGATACTTAATAGCATAATCAATAAAGCAACAAATAGTGAGTAGTGTTGAGTTTGGAAATTTATCAAAATGATACATTTCAACCATATTGCCTGCTAACGTATGAGATTTTAAATTGTGGTGCTCGTCATATCCATAAGTGTGTGATTTTGCCTTTCAACAACCATGTGGTTTAAGACTACCAAGCATAGTGTGGTGAGGAGCATTGCCACAATTTTGAAAGAACTTACAAAAAAACAATTTGTTGCCTAATTACATCATGTTTGGCATAATAATTACAACCAAGATTAATTCATACAATCTTAATGACTTTCCTTAATTATCTCTCTACCTTTGTTTTGAAAACTTTAAATTCTTTAAAGAATTTTTCTTCTTCTATTAGAATCTAAAAATCATCAATGAATGCAAGAAGATAGTGATTTTAGCATGAGGCAAGTGATGGCATACTAAAGTTAATTTCAGGGGGGTCATATATTATGCACCTTTAGACTTTGGCTCTGTTAGCTTGCTCTTATTCAGTCAAAACAAGTTTTAAAAATTTGAAAAAGTATGGAAAACAAATGTTCTAGTAATTTTTCAATTCTTTCTTTAGCAATGTATATCACGTCCTAATCAATTTGACCACAGAATATCCCCTCAAACCTATAATGTTAGATGCTAGTTCAATCTGGTATGTTCCATCATGTACTAACAACAGAACCTGTAAGAAAATGATAAAATCAAAACTAAATTGACAAGCTCTTACAGGCCACAGTTCACAAGCATTTAGAAAACTATAATTATTCAAATCAGGAGTTCAAATGTTACAGTAATATATAAAACATAAGCTTGGCTTTAGTCAAACTTACAATTCTACCACAGAAACGTGGCAAGATAAGACAGATTTTCTTGCAAGTGCATTATTTCGGTGGGATTAGGTACGAAGCCCAAATCTCATCTGAAGGTGGTGGCGGCTGCACCCAATGTCCAGGTATATGACTGCATTAAAATTACCCACCAAAAGAAGTTAGAAATTCAGATATCAAAGTTTTGAATAAGAAAACTCAACATGTTTAATTTATCAATTCATCACCCCAAGGCTATTAAACAACACCAACTTCAAGCTATTGAAAAATGAAACACCATGGGAAAAAAAAAAATACAAAACCAATAGGCGATATACGTGATTGAATGTCATCCAAAAGATGTTAAAGAATCTTTGTACTCTCATAATGCTAATCCAAAGCCATTAAAATATGATGCAATAAAATTTCCTTAGCTTCTTTTAAGAATATAGACAGCAAAGGAACAGCAAAGAAAAGAGAAAGATTAGTTGTCAAGTAACTAAGAACAAAATAACATGTATTGTCAAAGAAAAGAACATTTTCACAAGATCTCCGAGAAAATAAGGTAAGATGAGTTATAAGTTCATATAGTATGTTATGCTCGAGAGAAGCTAAACAAATTTACCTTCCTCCGGGTCTAATGTAAGCATCCCACATTCTTCTAACCTGGAAAAAGAAATGAGTTTATGTAATATAAATAGAGATATTTTATCTCAAAATAACATCAAAAGAACGGCACCAATGCAAAAAACTAAATGAACCAGTGAAACTATAAGTAATATTGTTTTTAAAATAGTATCAGGATAGTATAACAAATGGAATCTATCACATTCATTGAACAAATATAAAAAGGAGAGTGAAAGAAATATTTTAATTTTGTGAACATGGCTTGAATATTAAATATTAAAGACCGATGGATCCACTCGTTAAGGATGATCAACTCCAAGTAGCAATGACTGAGTCATAATCAAGATCATTTTGCATGATCACCAATCTAGCATTAGCTAAGAAAAATTGCAAGTCATGCTGAATTTAAATGTTATGGTACTAAGAAGTTGATCAAGTCGAAGAAAGTTCAAGCAATACCAAAAATAAAAAATTATATATTGCATAGTTGAATAGGTTGGGAACCTTCAAAAGAAACAATGAACAACTAAGGAATTAAATGTGGAAAGTATGAAATAAGATGTCAAAACTTCCAAATAAATGGCAGTTCAAAGTTACTTGTGTAGATGAAGTATTTTTTTATCAAATATTAAAGTCTATGAATAATCTGGTTTCCAATTCCAGATGCCCTGGAATAAACAGACAAAATTCTAGATTTTATATATATATATATGAGAAATAAGAAGTTATGGATCTGAACCTAAGGCAAGAATTACAAACGTCAACCTAAACCCAAGAATCTACAAAACTTGGATCACAAGAGCATTGAAAATTTATTCTAGTAATCAGTAGCTTTTCCACCAAATTACAATTCAATTCAATCACTTTTGCAAACATGCAACAAAGAACCTTATTGGATGACACAGGAAAGTTGAAATAGGATATTAAGTAAATTCACCTCGATTAGAGTTCCCATATCATTGCTACTTCCATGATAATAATGGAGGAATTCAAATGGTAAATTTGACAATGAGTCATAGCTGTTGCCAGTGCCGCAACCTTGAACTACATCTCTTTCCTGTTCAGACTTCAGACTTGCATCCACATCTGAAGTTCCACTTTGGCCTTTGGCCTTAGATGACTCAACTTCAATTTGATCCATAGAATTTGTTTCTGTCAGTCGATTCTGCGTCAGTTTTCTAGATTCCTCTGCTGTTGCAATAGCATTTTTAGCAGCATGTGTATCAGCAGCAGCAGCTGCTTGACGCTCCTCCTCCTCAACAGCAGCTCGTACACGCAGAAGAAACTTATCATCCTCTTCTGGAAGAAAATGACCTGCACAGAGCCACAGATACAGTATCATGTGAAACTTGATAGAATGAGTCCTATCTAATACTGCAGAAAGATAGTCATTTACACATACAACAAGAAACAAGATTCAAATACCAATTCCAAGTGCACCCATACAACAAGATTGAATAAGTCCTAAAATTTTCCAGATTTTCTGTTTTGCATTTTCATTTTTGGAACAGTGTCTGAAAAAATGCAACAAATATTCTCTGGAAATGAAAATAGGAAATAGGAACTGTGAGAATATTTCATCAAAATTTTCCCTAATTGTTTTTTTTTTCATTGTGTCTAGTTTTCTTTTGTATTATTAATGACATAAGTAATAAACATATAATTCAATACTTGCAAATAAGTGTTTAAATTCAGATGCACAAGTTATCACACCTGGAAAAAAACTTGCATGGACTGAACATGCATTCCATACCATATATATGTAGCGCGAAGCCGCAAACCCACATAATATGCATAGGCATTTTAAAACCTTGCAGTTAACCAATCACAAGGCCCACACCCATACTTGCAGACTCTCAACCCATAAAGTAACTGAGACTCACAAGATACATGCCAACAAATCAAGACTCATTGTCTCAGATCAAAAAGTAAGAGACTAGCAAAGTCCACGATTGTAATGAGACTTACAAGCTCACCATGTCTCGACTCATTATGTAGTGATCAACTCACAAGATCTCAACATGCAAATTGATCCACCTGCTTGTGAGGTCCACGCCCTAATAATGCTATCCATGGACCACCAGGTCCACCTTGTAACTAGTAGTGTCATCGACCAGATTGTGGGTCCACAAATGTAGTGACTAATCAGCTCACAAAAGCTTATAACTCAGGAATTCATGTTGTAATGTGACTTATAAGCTCACAATGAAGTATATTGCAACCAATCATCTCTCAGGTGTCTGGATTACAGCACGGTCTAACAGATCCTAGGTCCTTGCCCATAATGCAATCGCCTGCCTAACAATATCTATGGTTGTAATCTAATCAGTTTGATCATTGTGTTGAAGGTAATACAGCCATATATAAGGTCAAATAACATGACCTAAGTCAAACTCACCATCATTCCTCAAATGATGCAAATTCTAAGCTAGCCTCAAAACTTTGATATAAAAGAGAAAAAATAAACTCTTCTTAAAGCCAAGATCAAATTACAAAGGATCGAGATGCCTTGGGAACTCATATGTAGCCAAAGGCCCGCACGTTCAGGGTGACATGGAAATAACAGAGGCAAAACTGTGACATTTTGAGAAGAATGCTAACAACAATTGTATCACTCGAAATTCATATAAAAATGGCACCCCCTGTCCTTTGGAGCGTTTGGTCTCAAAGGCCAAAAGATGGGGACAAGTGATGGGATCAAAGTTTGAGGCATCAATATCCACTGAATCAAGCAGGAAAAATGGGTTGTGAGCATCTAATAGGCTCAAAATATTAAGAAGCATTACCTTATTATTGACCAATCTTAATAGTGGCCCTATCTCTCTTTCATAAATTGATGCCTACTGCTAGTTGGCATGTCTAATCATGTTGAAGACTCCAGCAACATTTAATGCATGATGTAAAGCAGCCAAACATGTTAGTCAATCATATATGTATATTTTACCAATAGGGAACATTTAATCCGTATCAAGGCAAGTCGTATGCCCATATCTCCTTCACAAGTAAATACCCTTGCTGGATGCAAATGTACACCATGCATTGAAGCATTATACTTCCTTTTCTCTCTAAATAACAGATGATTAGACATTAATGGTAGGATTTTGTCAAGCCCATTTTCAAAACGTTCTTCTCCTTTTGTGAACTTTGTGTACATCCAAAATCAAAATTTGATCGTCCTATAGGTAGGGCTCAGGTACTCTTTGCTCCCTACCACCATCAGAAGTATAATAGAATGAATTAGATAATTCATCTGCCCATACTGTTCATTTTCACAACTTCAATTGTTATTTACATGCCTGGTTTTGGTTTTCTTTTTCTATCTACAAGATGTGCCCCTCTATGCTCACATTCTGTCTCCACTCTCATTCTATCTCCCAACCTACAACAATTCCAAAAAAAAAAACAAAAAAAAATCTTGTTACACATTTAAATCGATGGTCATTTCACATCTTATACACATGGCATCCATAATTCTAGTGCATGCTTAAATGAAGGTCAAGTATCACTACATTGCCGTCCTCAAAGATGTGATTGAGTGAACTATTTGCGATCAGCAACATAAATATAACATATCAAAGATACAAGTGATCCATCTGTCCTATCATCCATCCACTTACATTTCCAAGTAAACATAACCTATGTATGCTTATGTTTATACTGAACAAGTCATGCAACT
Organism: Kaempferia rotunda; assembly: GCA_037177415.1. Taxonomy (NCBI): domain Eukaryota; kingdom Viridiplantae; phylum Streptophyta; class Magnoliopsida; order Zingiberales; family Zingiberaceae; genus Kaempferia; species Kaempferia rotunda. The sequence continues at coordinate 968,135 of JBAMIB010000061.1, read as the reverse complement.
CAACTATCTAGGTTCGTTACATGGATTCTGCATGCCACTGAGCTATATGTAAGGATACAATGCTGGTCATGACCTAGGTTTACAATAAATGAAGTAAAAAATCCATGTGCACGTGGTCGTTGATGTCAATAGTGGATTAATATAATATGAAAATCTTCAGCCCAATTTGATAGGGTTGGACAAATAATGTATTGCTGGGATATTCAGTTTGGAGAAATCCATATAATTCTTTGATGGAGGAAAAAAAATGGCTTGCCTTGTTTCTTCAACTTTTGAACTCTGATAGAGCGAAGCTCTTGTAATTTCTCAACAACTAATAGAAGCTCGAGCTGAAAGTTAAAGGGAAAATGTGGTTAACAATGTTAAAACATTCATTATCAAACTTGTAAGAAATGATATGATCAAGTTGACTTGGTAAAACATTGCAGAAGCTAATAATGTAACATAAAACCAACAGCAAAGGAAAATGTCACAACTATTTTGGATTGGGAAACAAGACACATCATAGCAACTAAGAATATGTACTACCAAAAAATTAAAACCCAGTATGTCAAATAGAATGAAACAGAAAAAGGAAAAAGTAAACCAATGTTCAATCACGATAATGAAGTGGTAATCAAAATCTTACGGCCTCAATTATAAGGCAAGCATGTAATCTTCCTTTTAAACAGAAGCAGAGCATATGGACAGATAAGAAATTTTCCATGTGTCACCTAAAACAAGGGCACAGAGGCTCAGCCGCTTAAGTTATAGTAGACTATGTTGAAGTACATAAAAAGTCAGAAATATGATGGTTAGTCAAAGGTAGTCAAGCAACATGATATCTGATATCCTCCTTCACTCTTCAAACCAGCTCTGAGACCAAGTCGAGGGAAAATACGCACACACACACATACAATGTATGTGTGTGTATATATATACACATATATTGTGTATATACATATACACATATATATAACACCCTATAACTACATAACCAATGTGAGATCAAACAAACACATAACTAAGCTACATTTAACATGGAATTTATGTCAGCTCGCTTCAGCATGATAAGGCATACACTAATTAGAATGTCATACAACATAAAGTTGCACTAGTAAGATGTAGCAGATCATATAACAAACCTCCTTTTTATGTGCATTACCTATACGCTTCACCAACAGATTATAATGAAAAAGCTTAGCCATCACATCCATAAATTGCACTAACATCAGCAGTATCAGTATGATACGTAACCATGGTTGTCATCACAGAAGCTATGATTGCCTTAAAATTGGCATTACAATTAGCATTCAAATTGATTGTATAATTTAAGTTTAACCTATAAACTGAATTAAGAAGACTTTCCTGTTCATATAAGCTTGTGGGGAAAATTCAACTCAATATTTGTTTCAAAAGCACCTCTATCAAAGTGAATAATTGTTGCAAACTATATTAGCATAAAGTATAAGAAGAAAAGGAAATAACAAAATAAAATAAATAAATAAATAACCAGCCAGGTAAAGAAGCCAGAAGGTTAGATGATTTCCATAACATCTTAAGTTACATATTATTTTAAACATCGGGAAAAAACTAGAGTAATGAATTCTGTGAAAAAAGTCGGATTGTGTCACAGAAATACCATCTATATCAACAGCAAGATGCTTACATGGCACATGGGCCATCAAAATACAATCTGTTAGAAATAATATAAAATTTTTCTCAAGAGATCTAACAATACAACAAACTATCCAAAATGTTTCACCTCAGATTCTAGTCTCTTCCGTTCCTCTTTGGCCTTAAGCTTTGCAATTTCTTTCATGTGTTCTACCTGGAATCACCACATTTAGCTAACCATTGAGAAAGTAATACTGCAATCCAACATAAGATCAGAAAAGATCATCCACATCAAATGTGAATGAAAAAAAAAAACTAAGGTATGTCCTTAACAGATGAAATTTAATAGATACTGAGTTCCATGAAGATATCGACATGTTGAACAGCAAAACAAATGGGATTCAGTTGGCATATAATTTCTTTTAACATTCAATGTAGCAATGCCAACATATTGAAAAGGGTATTCCAGGAGGAACTCAAATATCAGAAACAATATCAGGCATTATGCATTTGTAACTTATTAGTAAAAGTTAGCTGAATTGTTGCTTTATAAAAAAAAGAGTTAAGGATTGAAGCAAAACAAGGTCCAAGTTATCAAGGAATTTTAGGGATAAAAGAAATTAGGGATACAAATTAATTGTTCAATAAAATTAGACAAATCATGACTTCATGATGCTTCATGTCTGTCCTCTCGGGGAGGTGCGATGGTTAAAGCATGTGAGATTTCCACATAAGGTCATGGGGTCGAAACTCGCGCGTCCAAGCATGTCCTCCCCCATGCCTTGACCATTTGCACTAATGGCTAGTAGCTACCCGTGATTTACCTCCTCTGTATTGGCCAGGGACGGATTGGCGAAGACACTGGGGTGAGCGAATCGCTTTTTGCCACATGTTACTATTTCTCCTTTGTTTCTATTTCAACCTCACGAGTGTGCAATCTTATTGTGCATAAAAACCATGAATCTTCTTTTTATAGTTTAAAAACAAATAAGAAAGATTTCGTAAGGAAAAAGATTTAACATGAAATTTTGTAGAAGCTGCCTGTATAAAAGGTCAATAGGATTGGATCAGTGTGAATCAGATAGATAGGATCGGATCTTTAGGGTCTAGGCCTCTGAGCCAAAAAAAAAAGGGCCAACTATAGCGAAAACTATTGTTCCATTGATTCGAACACAAATATCGGAAATAATCTTTGAAAGACCGGTTGATTCAGCAGAATAAAAGGAAACAAGCATCAAAACTCGTAATTTTGGGTAAAGGAACGAAAGAAAATATTCTTGATGATCAAAATTGTCGAACATCAACTAAACAAATGTTTTAAATAGTCTTAAAATCATAACTCTGTAAAAGAAAAAAAAAACCTAACTCTACAAAAGACGAAAATAATCTCAAATATAAAATACAACTTTAAACATTATTTTTTTTTGCCTAAAACTGGGTCGTTATGAGTTTTACTTGGTAAAAAATATAAATATCTGGATGAACTTTGATTTGATATATTATTGGGCCCGTGATTCGAGTCAAAAGTTATGACCTTTTAATGTGCATAATCATTGTAATGTAGGATCATACTAATTGTGATCGATCCTACTGATCCGACTCCTCTACAAAAAATGATTCTAAATGCTCCTCATTAGTTTTGCTACTTCCGGATCGTAGGATCGTACAATCCTAAGATCCGGATCTCGATTTTGCAAACCATGATCTCAAAGACACTTTTGGTGTAGTAATTCGAACTTGCACCTCATGAGCGATCAGGTTAAGAGGTCAAACTAAGCTCAATCTCAGTTCCACATCTTGTGCAACAACAAAACCAAATTTGACTAGTTGGTAAATCCAAATAGATTAGGATGGTATGAATTGTTTACGAAGTTCAAAAATTACCTAGACAATAGTGTGGAAAAAGAAAAATACAAATAAGTTACTTGTCAGGAAGCAATCAGCAATCAACAGGAACCTAAAACAAGGACCTAATTTCTTACAAAATCATATCAGAAATTATAGTTGTAATTAATCAATGACTACCTTGTGCACAGCCATGTCCTTGGCAATCTCCCTAGCTCTCCATTCATTAGCATCTCGATCTGCTTTCTGATGATCTTCTTGCAGCTGTATAACAAAAAAGACCATTTAACAACCAAACATGAATAGATGACATATAATTAACACACATCTCTATTACACATGCAACATGACGATTTACTAACTATAGGTAGAGTTTACTATAAGAGACGAAATCAATACGATGATTCAGAATAAAGGATGAAACATGATACTGCTCTTTTATTTGTCATACAATACTAGTCATAGATCATTAGGTGTTTTTTCTTCTGAGGAAAGAAAAGGCCAAACTATTGAATTGTATTACCAAGATAACAAGGTAAAATACATACTAGGATAATAGGGGCACTAGAGTATGAATGAGGCATCTTATTTTCAAGGGGCAGTGGAGTAATCACAATACCAGATCAAATGTTTGTGGCCAATGACAAAACAAGGGTCCAAAGTATGACATCATCTGATCAAATCTAGCTGCAACACCACATCACTTTAAAAAACCACCACAAGGGAAAGGTAATCCAGTATAACAACATGAACTCAGCAACGAGACCTGGAGAGCAAAAGGAGCTCCCTTAACCATTTGTAGATATAGATATAATGAACACCACAGAGAAACTCATAGCAGAAAATAATCCTAGGAATAAGGAGGGTCAAGGACTAGCCATCTTCTTTGAGTAGCTCCAAGCAAACTAGGCATAAAGTCATATGGGCAAGCCATGCACAACCCCAAGCAGTTGTGCAACTCGATTGCCCATCGACTTAATAGTAGGTGCTTGATTGGCAAAGGATGCAAAACTGGTAGCTGTCTTGATACAGTCCTAGTTCACAACCTATGTCAGTGGCATCCATGATCCCAAAACTAGAGACGATAGATTTACAACCTAGTGATTCCAGGTTATTATTGGCAGGTTGCCAAAGTTTGTCTGTAGTTCAAGATGGGCTCTCTATATTGCCTCCTACCTCCAATTGCAAGGGTGATAGTAGATGAGGAGCTTACCGAAGTTGAGAGCACCACGTGATCTTCGATAAGGAGTCCTCTGAGCAGAATTCAATAGTAAACTCACTGCACATATAGGTCAGAGTGTTCTAGGCCCACTATCCAAAAACAAGAAGTTAAAGAAAGAGAGAATGATGCCCACATGATCTCAATGATTATCGACCAACACATCTGGTCATACTCATGGAGGAGCAATTCCATGCTGCCGAATTTTTAAAGATCAAGAAGAAAATTGAGGATAGAGAAGGGGGTGGGGACCTCTGAGAAAGGATGGCATTTGGAATAAGTCGCCTTAATTGTGCAAGGGGGTGAGGAAGGTGGTGTCTTAGGTAGACTTTTGGCCTTCCGTATCTTGAACAATTTAATGGTATATTTATGATTTCAATGACAAGAAATTATTCAAGGAAGAATTCAAGGAAGGTGGTGCCATGCTAAGATAACATACAATCAACTTTAATGAAAACATATTTACTAACCATATCATACATATAGGCATTTCGATTATACTTGGTGTCATATCTATATTTTTAACAAGAACTTATCAAAAAGAAAGGTATATGAAGGTTCTTCACAAATTTAGTCATTATACTCATATAAAAAGTAATTTGAATAACCATTTTGTTTGTAATTAGAAATTAATTGTTCTAGCATGTCTCCATTGAAATTATTTTATTCCAATTTCTCAAAAGTGACCTATATGTTGAGTTCAGTAAGAATGACTGGCTATGATTATAATTACTTTTATTTTACAAAATGTCATGTACCCACATCAATTAGTTTCTAGTTTAGCCACTGTCACTGCAATCGGAGACCAAGGATGGTTACTTTTGAAAGCTACAAATCTAATAGATGGCCTAGGATCATCCTCCTTAATGGGAGCCTTATCCACCGAGTGCCTAGGCTAGAGAGAGTTGACCTCGAGCTGAAGTGGCACGGTGCAAGGGTAGTGCTAGTTTAGTTTTTATTCCACCATTCTTCACATGAAACTCCAACAAATCCCCTATATCTATCCTTCTTCAAAGGATGTACCACACCCAAAGGCACCAATGTACAAGCCTTTGGTGCATGAACGCAGATGTTGAAGATCACCCAAACAAGTAACTTATCCACAACATCTTATAAAACCATAGGTGTTAGTTATTGTTTTGCTGTTTCAAAACATGAATTCCTAAAACCTTTCCTTCAAGAGGCAAAGAGAATGTTAAACAGCAAGGATAATAATAGTAAGCAGATTGAGAGTAGTTTTGCCCCAATATAAAGACAAATCACTGTATGTTAGATATCTAGTTGAGGAAGTAATTTAAGAGACCTGGCGCAATTGTTCAGCCACAAGTTTTCTTTTTCTTTTCCTCCAAAGCTTGTTCCTCTTGCACTTCTGTAACTTGTTACTAAATCTTAATGCTTCTGATCGTGCCTCCCATGGGACTGCTGGATTGTTAATGATATCAAGAGGAAGGAGTTGATATTTAATAGTTGATGCTAGTGAGTTTACTGCCTCTATTGACATAGATGTTTGAACATCAATGCTAGTTCGCTTTGCTTCAATCAACTTGAAAATTTGGACAACATATTCATTCTCAGGACACTGAGAGAAATCAGGAAGAATGGAATCATATGAAGATGGAGAGGGTTCTCCTGCTGATGAAGGAGCTTCTTCTGCATTTTGATTTTGTGACCTTTTAATTAAAAACAATGCTTCTAATTCTTTCTTCCTGCTAGATAGGATTACTCAATTACTCTCCATAACAAGTAATAAAATGGGAAAACAGATGTTGTTAGGCTGTGCAAGAACATACATTGCTTTTGCCAAATCAATGGTTTCTCTCAACTTCCCCAGATGCCTATGCACATCCTCCGACTGCCATAAGGAGGAAGTAGCAGATTGAATGGGATTCCATGCTGGAAATTGAGGCGGAAATGAGCCCGCAAAAAACGGCGGTGGGATCATAGTACAACTGCAAGGAAAGAGATCAATTACATCAGGCATCAGAAACAGAACACGACGACACAAACATCTCCTCCTTATTCAGTTCGAGTATTATAGAACCAAATTCAACATCCACGGAACACGAGGATGAATATCTCACTGCAGGAATCATCAAACTAAAGGATTAAAAGAACAAGTACGACATATCATCACAACCGGCCATCCTATGATATGAGACGTGATATTTTTGGGCGTTCAACAAGGAAGGAGGACCTTGTGATCGCACGAGCGCTAGAAGATTTGCAAATGAAGACGTCAACCGAGGAGAAGAGCGACTCGACGCTTCACATCTCAATCCTTTCTAGTTCGAGGATACCACGCGCTTCGCAGCCAGGATAGATCCGATGCCAGCAACTCAGCGGCCGTCGCCGGCGGCGAGGGCAAAGGGCTGCTTCTAGACTAGTCGATCCAAACCACAGCAATGTCCTACAGACTTGGAGAAGCCAAGCGGACCCACTTCTGTTCTAAACCCGATCACAAGGCGAGTGGCTCAGCCGGGTTGATAGATTGTGTCACTGGACCGCGGGATTATTATTCTCGACTGGACGAAGTCGAAGTCGAAGTCTCGGAGTCGAACCGGAGGGACATGTTAACTGGCTACGTTGCAAGTCGGATCATGCTGAGCTTTGCCCTATTAATCGTACCTAAAATTTTGACAACATCTCAAGTGGTACCTTTAAAAAAAAATTTATTCATAATTATTTATTATAAACTGACTCTAATAATAAGTCATCTTTACTACAACAATAATAGTAAAAGCTCTTATATGGATTTTTTTTTTAGGGCTCCTCTAATATCACGTCAATAATAAAAAAAGTATTATTTATTTCTTGCTATTGAAAATCTTTAACAACTTTTTTTTAATCAATCTCACTCTTTTTTTAAAAAAATTATTATCAAATTATAAACACCATTTTAAATTTTTTTATTGAAAAATAGACTAGGGAGCCGCTCTTAAACTTAATTAAATGGAATTTCCTCCCCTATGAAAGAATAACTCGGATTTGACATGTCATTCAAATAGATAGGAGTTGTAAATAAATTAAACATTCATGAACTAACTTAATGTTCGGTTTGGTATGAGTTTATTTATGTTCGTTCAATATACATAAAATTAATTAAATAAATAAGTTTGAACAATTCATTACACTAAACAAATAACATATGTGTTTAACTCGTTAATGTCCATGAACAACGTTCATGAACAATATTTATAAACTTATTTGAGTAATCTAGGTGCCCTAAATTTTAATGTTTAGGCAAATGTTTAAGTTAGATTTATTATTGTATTTGATGTGGTTGTGAGTGTGCAGTGTGATTTTGGCAAAGGAGGAAGGTCCAAATGTGATATTGGCGGTGTAAGTCTAAGGAGGAGTCTTGCGATGTAAACCCAAGTGTGACTTGACATAGATGAGGACTAAGGCCGATGGAAGCTCCTGAAGGCAAGACATGAAGGATGGAGAAGCATCTGAGGGACACGATGCCGATGGAGGGTAGAAGGCTAGGTCAAAGACATGGAAGATCCAACAACGAGGACAAGGTTGATGGAAGCATCTAGAAGGCAATGCACGAAGGATTAGGAGACATTCGAGGGGCGCAAGGCTGAGAGAAGATGACTTGAATGTTAGGTTTAGTTGGTCAGGCGAGGACGAGTGCTGAGAGGATGTACTCGGGGGTTAAAATCCTAGTTTAGGATTTACCAGCCTACAATTACGGTTGTATCAGTCGACTGTGCAATTGATTGGGAGCGAACAGAGTATTTCTGTTCGCTCAGCCCATGAAGAACAGTCGATCGAGTACTCGACTAGTGTGTGGAGCAGTCGACTGGCCCATAGGGGCAGTTGACTGATATCAAGCTGTTGGAGTGTAATAGTCGTTTTCCACTGAGGACCAGTCGACAAGTAAATATATCATTCAACTGGTGATGGGAAACATGCTTGGGTGTTTCCACTCGAGCTCTATTTAAGAGAGATATGGAATCTTGAGATAGGTTGCTGACATATAGGTGGTTAACTCCTATTAAAGTATCCCAAGCTCAAGTGCAA
>JBAMIB010000061.1:777903-800936 GCA_037177415.1 Kaempferia rotunda | reverse complement strand
ATATATTATGTTTTAAAAAAAAATCTAATAAATTATATATATATATATTCTTATTAATTTAAAACTGAAAAAAAAAAATAATGAGTGTAGGTATAAATCTTTGATACCATAGTAAAAAAGTGTTACAGTGATAATAAAATATGAGTGTGAGTATATATTATTTATACTGATAGAAAAAAAATTATAGTGACGATAAATGATAAATGTAATTATATGCTACTTAGACCAACAGGAAGAAAAAAAGTGTAGTGGCAGCAAAATATAAGTGTAGGTATAGATATCCAATACCCACAGTATTGATATCTGTCCTTATAACTTATAGTGATTGTGTCATATATTTATAGCTATATGTTAGCTATAACTATAGTTTGTATATGTGTAGCTAAAATTTATCGTGGGTGTATGGTAATTTTCTTATAGTGGCATGGGGCGATCTACATACGGTAAAGAAGAGAAGAAGAAAAGAGATTAGAGTTATGTGAAATTTACTGTCCGTGTACTCGTTTAGAACTAAGCTACAGATTATGTGTAGATCCGTCTCTAATAGTAGTCATCAAAGTAGTCACATCCTGTGCATGCAGCGTTGAGCGATCAGCTCAAAATTGAATCAATTAAATTGAAATTGAATAAATTGAACATTTTTTAAACTAACGAAATCGATCAAACATTTTAATAAAAATCAAACAAATCAAACTAATAAAATATTAGTTAATCTAATTTTTGATCAAATTAACCAAATTCAGTGCAGATCGCTATCAACACCATAGTTAATTTTTGATACTGATATTCAAAAATCGACACCATTGGTGTTAATTTTTTGAAAATTAATACCACAATTTACTGTTATTTTTTAAAATCAACATATAGTTGTGTTAAATTTTGATTTAACTGAATTAAAATTTTTAAAATGAATTAAATTACTTAAAATAATTAATTTTTTTTATAAAAAAACTAAAATTTCAGAATAACATGAACTAAAATTTTTAATTTCATCGATTTTTTCAATTTAACATAATTTTTGCACATCCTAGACTATTATGTCTAGTTAGTTTGTAAGCTAGAGCCGATAAATCTTTTTGCTATATTATAGTTAAGGAACATATCATTTCTTATCATGTTAAAGCGTATTAGTTAAAATTACATGGTTTCTTAATGCATGTGTAAACTAAACCCTTTAGTAAATCTTAAAATGATGGTGAAGCATACCAAAATACGCTTTCCACTAGCCCCGCAGAAGAAGTCTGCAATTCAAGGGAACACTAATATTTCAATTACAAGTGACAATGGATTACTTAAAACATGAGATAATGTTAAAGCTTACGTTGATAATAACCTTCTCAATTTGTCCTTTCCATTTTATAGTTTTTTTTTATTTGTATTCATATTTTTAAAATCAAGTGTCATCTATCTAATATCCTTCAAACACGAGAAAACAAATGATCATTAATTTTTGGAGAAAAAAATTGATATTGTTCTTCTCAAACGGCTAAATATTTTCCATTCATAGTAAGATACATATAGATAAATTATGAAAAATATTTTACTCAAGCGTAGCAGTCGTTTATGTGGGGAGGTCAGGTATCCCAATGAAATATTTTGCATTAATTAAAAATTGATCTCAATATATAATAGCGTAGAGACTGAGTTATTGGTGCAAACAATTAATTATTCTATTTTTTTTTCAAAAAATGAGAAAAAAATATCATGCTTAGCTTAGAATGTAATGAAGTATCAGGTGCACACTAATCTTCATAATATCACATATAATTAATGAACTAATAAAGCTTACGAAGCACTTACTAAAAATAAATGAATTATGAAATATCATGTTAAAAATAAATGAAATATATACCAAATTAAAAATATAAAAACAAATAATAGATAAAATATTAACAAACTTTCAAATATATGTATGTGATGTGGTGGAGATAGTCAACGACATAGTCAAGTCAAAAATTAGGCCGACCTGCTGAGAAGCCTACCTAACAATAGCCGATCTAATTGAAGTCCGATCCAATTGAAGCTGACTTGGTTGAAGACTGACCTGATTAAAGCCAGAAGTGAAAGAAGCTAGCTTGGCTTCTAGCCAATTGAAAGTACTCAAGGTTATTTTGTTGAATCGTTCCGTTGCTTAATCTTAGACTTGATCAATATTTATATTGTAAGAGTATATATCTTCTATAATTGTGATAGTATTTTATCACCACAAAAGATTCCAAGCACTAAGCAAATCCAACAATAAAATGTTTTCTTGTAACATTTTATTCTTCTATCTACAAGTATTATAATATCCTATAACCACAAAATAACAATGATGATACAAAAATAAATTTTGTATTTAATTTGTGATTGGAAATTATAATCGATAATAAATTAATGATAAAATTTATTTCAGTTATTAATTAAAGTAAAATATTATTCATTTAATAATTATGGTAGTTAAATTAGTTATAGATTATAATTTTAGATCGCAACTTATGGAATTAATTACAGGTGTTATATTAGTGACCGATTAAATCTAACTAATTTTAGAATTTAAAGGCTATAAATATAAAATTGTTGTGATAAATTCTAATTTTAGAGTTTAAAGGTCATACATATAAAATTATTGTTATATTTTTCACCCATTTTTCTCCTTTCTTACCATGGCAATCGCCCTCTGCCTATTTCTTCCTCTATTTGAATAACCATTGCGAAACTACGGGAGTTTCTTTTTTTCAGCTGATTGATCTGAGGTCTTTCATTTCACGGGCGATGGTTGATCAGCAGCCGGCAGAGGACGAGGGTCTTTCTCATCTCAAAAGGGCCGTTGGAGATAGCTCCAGAAGTACTAGAGGCATCCCCCTTCGACTCCTTTCGTCTTCTTCACTGCTTGAGATTCGCTTATTCTATATCCGCGTGTTCCCCTGTGCCGTCGACGCTGTTCCGCCCCGGTTTACCCTCTCCTACCTCCGTCGCAATATGAGCGCCGCCATCAACGGTGCACACGTCCCCTTATCCGATCCTACCTCTCTTTTCCTCCGTCTCCACCGCCTGGACATTGATGCTGCCGAAGTAACCTATGTGAGCACTGATTCCGTACTGATTGCCGATGCAGCTGATTTTGATGTATGTGATGATCGAGGCAACCTACTGCTATGCGGTTCTACGGGGAGGACGGAGACACTTCTGAGCAATTCATCCGCCAGTTACGACCCAGAGCAATTGGTTTATAATGATATTTTATAATAAGTGTGTTAAAGAAAATATTCTAATAGATTTTTTTAGTGATATATGTATACTCATAGAAAAAAAAAGATTATAAGGGGGGTGTATTCAATCCAGAGATTTAACAACTTTCATTGATTTATTTTTAGTGATAGATTTGTATAGAGTTGATAGATTTCTATAGAATTGCATGGAGTTGTGAAAAGAATTGCATGGAGTTGTGAAAAGAATTACATGGAGTTTTATAAACTTTTTTATAAGACTTTTACCGACATTTATAAACTTTGAGCTCAATTGTTAATTAATTGGCGGACTGTCGAAGATCTATTGATCGGATAAAAACCAATCCTAAATGCAAAGTCCCTTTCCCTGTTGATACGATCCAAAAGCCACAGTGGGAGCTCAGTCGAGTCCCGTATCAGGATCAAATCAGGGCAATCGTCGTCCATTTCCATTGTCTCTCGCCTTCTGAATTCAACCTCACTCAACTGATCGCTGATAGAAATGAAGGCATCCTTCAGACTGGCGGCGCGGTAGATGCTCTCTGGAAGACCTCTGAGCTTTGGGCAGCAGCTAAATGAGCACTGCTTCAATCTTGGAAACAGCTTGTTCAGGCTTCTTTCTTGCTTTTCTCTGACCTCCAGCTCGGACGAAGCGTACAGCGTCCACTCTTCCCAATTTGATTTATAGAAATCAAATTTTCAATTAAAGAATAAATTCTAATGATACACAATATCAATATCAATTATCTAGATAATAAAAAATATTGAGAATTTGTAATATATTATCAATAGTCTTTTACAGAAAAGAAAAAAAAATCTAAGATTCACTATTGGCAATATGATGAACATCGCTCCACATTCGATTCGCTATTGTATCTCTCCATGCATTGGCATTTGCTCGTTGTTGTTCTTGAGTATCAAAAAATTGATCAAAGGAATCACCATCATGAACTTGTTCTGGTAAGGATGATGAAACTTCATTATCCGGTTCAACTGGAAATTCGTCAGAACGACACTCCTTGCGAAGAATATTATGCAATCCGGCACAAGCCAAAACTAGCTCGACTTGTGTTGTATATGAAAATGGAGGAGCTGTTTTAAATATTTTAAACCGTGATTTAAATATTCCAAATATCCTCTCAATGACGTTCCTCAAGGAGGCATGACGAAGATTAAACAACTCCTTTTCATTTTCTGGATGACGACCTTGACCAGTGAATTCTTGGAGATGATAACGCACACCTCGAAATGGAGCCAAAAATTGACGCCGATTCGGATATCCACCATCCACTAAAAAATATTTACCTATCAAATCATGTTTATGGAATCAAATGACTAAATATAAATAACATATGCAATTTTAAAAAATTACAAAAAATTAAAATAAAATAAGCAAGTAACATATAAAATAAAATATATGTACCATGTGGAACTTTAAGCCCGTTATTTCTTGATAAAGCATCCGTCAAAACATTTGAATCATGGGCAGATCCCTCCCACCCACTGAGCACATATATGAATTCTAAATCAAAGGTACAAGCTGCCAAAACATTTTGAGAAATTATTCCATGACGATTACGATAGCTATTATTATCATGTCCTGTCACCATTGCTGGAAAATGACTGCCATCAATAGCTCCAATGCAATCCTGTAACAAAGACAAAATAATAACAATAATTTTAGTAGCAATAGTACTAATAAAAATAATAGAAGAATTTCATTACTTACTTTAAAGTAAGGAAAAAATCTTGTACTCTCCCTTATTCTCTCGGGCACTACAGATCCAGGTTTGACCATCATATTTACTGCAATGTTATTTAATGCTTTCAACACCTTGTTGAAGTTTTGGCTAGTACTGTAGTGTGATCGATCAAATGTTTTACGAATCAAAGAATATCGAGTATTGTGGCCAACAACGAGTAAAAACATAGCAACCATTTCTTCAATACAAATGTATCTTGTATCTTGCAATGGTGTTTTTTCTCTAAGGATGTTGCACAATTTTAAAAATATACCAGGGTACATTCTATAAATTTTTCAAAAGTGTGTTGGATCCTCTTTTAATATTCTATGAATATAATCGTATCCTTTAGAAGTTATTGGTCGTCTACTTAAGGGACGATGGACATGTTGACTATGCATATAAACTATATGCTCAATCAACACACATAGAATCTTATAAAATTCCACCAACAAACACCTAACCGTTTCATTTAATTCTTCTTCCAATACCACTTCTTCCATTTGTTCTTCTATTTCATGCATGTTGATGTTTGAACCACCTGATATCAAATAAGAAATTTAAAAAAAACTCTAATAATTTATGAAAATGATTGCACTGATAACTAAAACAAAATATAATTGATAATCAACTTGAAACTTGTAAATTTATAAATGATCCAAACCAAGAAATTGTTACTAGTTCAATCACAAGAAAACAATTCAAACTAATATGACAAACTTTTAACATAATAAAAATCATTACTAGCCATTCCCTAAAAATTCACTCATTCATTCAATTTATAGTCTATCCATCCTGAACGCTCTTCAATGGTCATTTTCAAGAAATCGATCTTCTTTGATTGGGTATTAAGCAAATCAAGTACTTTGTATCGAGTACGATGATCCAAGTTCGGGACCTCCTTGATAGCATCCCAACAGCCTTCACCTGCATTCCCTATTGATTCTATTTTAGAAGCCACCTTCTCAAGAGTGTGAGAGAGTCTATACATAACATCCGCATCAGTATTCTTGAATGTACTTGATTTTCCTTCCAGCTCGGTCCTATCTCATTTTCTAATGGTTGGAGGAACTTCTGAACTTATGGGTTGAGATGGTAATGGTGAAGCAGACTCCTCGAAATATAAAAGCTCGTATGATGATTCTTATTTATCACTTTGCACGAACTCACCAGTATTGTAATCAAATATATAATCATCTAACAAATTTGTACTTTGATTTCCTTCTACTTCTAATATTCTTGCATCAGTGGCATCTCCTAGTCCCATCGAGTATTTTACTGTAGCAGTTCCATTTCCAACTGCAATTTGCAGATCTTCATAATCCTCAAAAGTATCGGTTCGATAATGTTCATGTTTTGGGTGAGACTACAAAGAATGAAAAATAGCAAGTGTTAAAACTAGTTGTAATTCTAATTATAAATGTAAATGTTATTGCTTTAAATAAAAATACTAACCTTAAAATAATCCTGCCATATTTCTTCAAGAGCTGTGAATTTCTTCATCTCATGATCTCATCCAAAACCTGAGTTATGACGCATAAGCTTACAATAGTTGTTGTATTTCTGTTTGAACCACTTTAAACGACTTTGATATTGTGTGAAAGTCTTTTCAGTTGCAAATTTTTTGTTTAGAATTGACAATATTTTTGTTTCTATAGTTTTTTTTACTCAAGACTCCACTTCTATCACGCCATCCTTGCGTGGCAGCTTCAACCATGTGTTTCAACAATTCGTTGCTCTCTTCAGTTGTCCATACATTGTATTTAGCTTGCAAATCTCCAATTAGTAATATCACTTAAATAAACATAAGATAGAAAATAAATACATAAATATAAGAATCTAGAAAATTAATAGGCAACAAAACAAGTAGTAGGCAATAAATCATGTACCATTCAAAATCACATGTCATTACACAATTATGTAATAAATACAGAGGAAGATGAATTCATAGGTTAAAAAAGAAAACATTTAGACAACATTAAAATATTGCTTGAAACAGTTTACAAATGTTATATAGCAATCGGAAAGTGCTAGACATTGCTAGACAAACAGTAAAAACATTGCTTGTAGATTTCATAGAAATGTTATTTTACAGTTTACAAATGTTTCATAGCAATATATCTCGAAACATTGTTTGCTTAACATTGAATAAATTCATTACAATTAATTCAATGCTAATCAAGATATATTAAAGAACACAGGAATGTTAAAATATTGCTTGCTTAACAAATGAAAGGTTCAAGATGAGAATGAGTATTTTAGTGTTTGAAACATATATAGAAAATTTTTCTTCAAAAAAATAAAATGATATTATTTACTATCATATACCAACAACCATCTTTATTCTCCTTTACATTAAAAAAAACATAATAATTTATCTGTTGGCAGCATTTTTTAACTGGTTAGAATTATATGACAAACAAGCAAGAGAAGATGCGAAATCACAACAGAAATCTTTACAATGAAAAAATTGAACGAAACTCACAGTAGCAATGGCGAAGGTTAAAAAAGCAAAGCTACTACCCGCCTCGAAGACGAATGAGGCAAAAAAGAAAGCAAGGAAAGAAACAAAGAAATAGTTGTCGCCTCGAAGATGGAGACAAAAAGGAAAGCGGAGGAAATCACAACAGTAATGGCGAAGGTGTTGCCGCCTCAAAGACGAAGGAGGAAGAGAAGATAGAAACGACACAGTCAAAAAGAGAGATAGACGTGTGAGTTTAAAATCTATCAAAATCTCATGTAGAGATAAATGACTTTTTTTTAATAATTTTCTTACCTTTTCTAACGATTTAAAAGCGATATCCAAAGATTTTTGAAGAATCTATTTAAATTTGGATACCAAAAGATTTTTATAGAGTTTTGAAAAGTCAAGAATCAATACCACATGATTTTTTAAAACTCTATAAAAATCTAATTTGGATACCATTAAACTTTTATCGAGTTTATAAAAGTCTAGATTGAATACACCTAGACTTTTAAAATCCATAAAAGTCATTAAAAGTCATTAAAAATCCAAAATTGGATACACCCCCCTAAATTATTTCAATATTAGTATTTATCACTAAGATTCGAATTTAACATTTACTATTTCGCATGTCTCATCTACTAAAATAAGACCAACTGGAAACAACATGTGGCAAAAGGCGATTCGCTCGCCCCCAACGCCCCCGCGAACCCGTCCCCAGGCCAACACGGAGGAGGTAAATCCAACTGCAAACAACATGCACCATAATAACCGGTCTTAAATATAAACAATTAGTTCATCCATAATTAATTTAATAAGATAGAGACTTATGTTCTGTTTCCTTCGAGGTGCGGATTGAGGAGGTAAAGGAATCCCTACGGAAAAAAAAAATCCTTCGAGCAGAGGAAGAGAAAAGAAAAGAGATAGGAGAGAAAAGAATAATGTGCAAACGGAAAGGAAGAGGGTAAGGAAGAAAAACGATGGAAAAAGAAAAAAATAAAGGCAAAGTCGTGCGAAGCGAGTGGTTGTGCAAACCCGTCGTGTCAATCGCGCAGCATGCGCCACTCTATGCAAGGCGACCTCATGGTGCCAGCGTGAGGGAGGCGCAACCGCATCGCGAGGCTATGTAGTGCATCCTGTCGCGGCCACGCTGGGTCGGTCGTGTAGTGTTGTCCCAATCCGCCCACAACCTCCCGTGGCTCACGAGGTGGCCACACTGGGTCAGCCGTGCAGTGCTACTTGGTAGGGGTTGCCCGCATGTAGCATAGTTGAGGGCAGAGATGCAACAGAGGAAGGCTTTCCGTCCGATTTGAGATGATAAAAATGCCAAAAAAGTGATCAGCAGATGGATTCATAAATTTTTGATAAGTAAACACTAAAAAGGATGAATAATCCATCCTTCCTCACGAAATAAACAGCGAGAAACTTTTGAAAACTTTCCTCCCAAATAAATAGGGTCTTAGAGCTCATCCTTGAACTAACCCTATTTTTAAAAGGAAACCTTCAATTAATCCGTCTAAAGTCTTCACACTTACCATTACATCCTCATATCCTTAATTATTTCAATGTCGATTTAAAAAAAAAATGGATCCTAATTTCAAAGAAGATGCAAAGAATTACGAGGCTCCTACATAAGGATGGCAATCAAATAAATTTAGCCAGCAAAGCATAGAGAATATCTAGGGAGAAACCCCAATAATTTCCCCAAGTTAACATGGTCGTGTTCAAAACTTATGGCAACAATATTATTATCTCGTCTATGTTGGGTTTTGACTAGTCAAGTAAATGAATAAACGAGTATTGAGAATATAAATATATAAGCTATTTGTTTCCTAAAAGCTCAAGCTTTAAGGATCGTCTATTTCCTAAAAGCTTAAGCTTTAAAGGCCTAGTTATTTGGAAAGATATGCAGATACATGGTAGAATGGATGAATTCTTAAAAATTTGCCAACCTCATTCATTACATGGTTTAGAAAAGATTGGAAACGCGAGAGAATGAATCATCTCAAATCAGTATATTTTTTATTAGCTTTTTATATATCCCAAATTATAGTTCTCAAAATCACTATCACTATCTTATTTCCTTTGTGATTCCTTAAGATGATTACTGAACCACAAAGTGGCAGCGATGCATGAACTAGGAGACTATTCTAGTTCAACTCCAATAACAACAACTAAGGGGTGCTTGGTTAGTTGAAGGGTATGAAAATGAAAATGAGATTAATAGGAGTGGAGAATGGGAATGATAGCTTTTCCATTCCCCCATAAAGCTAAGCAATGGCTAATTCCCATGTTTGGGGGATTGAATTTGTGGGACCCACCACTAATCACCTAAATCAAGCACCAACTTTCAATCCCTTTCCCATTCCCCACTCTCATTCCATCCAACCAAGCACCCCTAAGCTTTATCCTATTAGGTAAGGTCGGCTATATGAATCTTTCTACGCTATTAGATTCTATCCCCGACTACATCATCATTTATATTTAAATAAAGTTTATCTTATTTTATTATTGTTAACTAAGTTTTCTTTTCATTTCATGTGCACATTTGTCATAATTTAACATCCCATAAATGGAGCATTTATTGGTCATCTAAGTACATGTTCATACCATCTTAAATATATCTCCAAGAGTTTTTCCTCAATATATACAATCCCACTTTCTAATATTTGCATTTCTTATCATGTCAATCATATATGTCCACACATCCACCTTATCATTATCATCTCCACAACTCTCATCTTATGCTAATATACTTGAGTCATAGCCTAACGTTCAGCTTCATATAATATAGCAGGTCTAATCGTCCTTTTGTAAATTTTCCTATAAGTTTTACAAGTACTTTACAATCACAAAGAACATCTCACGCTCTTCTCAATTTCCTCCACCTTATTTATATTATATGTAAAATATCTCTCAATCTCTCCATCTCTCCATCTTTTTAAAAAATTAATGCTAAATACTTAAAACTGCCAATTACATATAACTTGTCATTTCTTATCTTAATAATTATCTCATTACGTCGAATATTACTAAACTCAAATTTCATATATTTTGTCTTTACTATAAAGTCTAAAATCTTTCACTTCTAGCATTTCTACCAAGACTCGAATTTAGCATTTATTCATTCATGTGTCTCATCTAACAAAACAGTATCATCTACAAACAACATGCACCACGGTACCGTATCTTAGATATGTCCAGTGAGTTGTTCTTTTTAGAACTTAAAGTTGATCCTTGCTGTAACTCCAACATCGCATGGAGTCTCCACTTTATCATTATATCCTGTTATATATCAATAATTAGTTCAATATACGCTATGCTAACATATCTATTTTCTAGAATTCTTCATATAATTTCCCATAACACTATATCATAAGCTTGTTCTAAATCGACAAATATCATATATAAGTCTTGCTTCTATTCGAGATACTATTTAATTAATTACCTGAGAAAATGTATAGCTTTTATTGCCGACCTTACATAAATCCAAATTAATTTTCAGTCACCGAATCTCCTTTCTCTCTTTTTTATCTTACTCTTTCTCAAAGTTTTATAATATGATTCATTAGTTTAATAACCATATAATTTACACAATTTCATGCGTCTTTTTTATTATAAGGGAACTAAAGTGCTTACCCTCTACTAATCATGTATTTTTTGTTATCATACCTCATATCGGAATATTATCTAGTAACTATTTTTCCATTTTACATCTCATTTAAAGATTCTACTTCTAAAGTTTGAATTTTATGATAAAAATTTTAAATTTCTATATTCATTTCACATATTTAAATTACCTAAGTTAAGTTCATCATCTAAGCCTTCAATAAAAAATTGATGAAAATACATCTTTCATCGCTCTTTTATTTCCTTATCATTTAATAGTATCATATTGCATTCGATATATCTTATTTAATAATATTTTTTGTCTTCCTCTCTCTCACTTTAATTATTTTGTAAATATTTTTTCCCCTTTTTTTATATCCAATTTTTGATATAAGCGTTCAAAAGTTTCATTCTTGGTGTCATTCCTGCTTTCTTGGCCACTTTCTTTGCTACTATATACTTTTTTAAATTTTTCTTCTTATAAATGTATAATATCTTATAGGACATCCGTTTTTCTTCACTTTCTCATTCTACTACCAAAATTCTTTACTTGATGGTGCACGTTTCTTTGACTTACCGAGTACTTGTGACTACTATTTTCAACTTTAATTTCATCTTATGTCATATCGTATTTAAGTCGACATGTATTTTTCTTAATATTTGTACTCTCACCCTCTCCTTAAATATGTTTTGTTTCTCATCCTTTAATTTCTACTACTTATTTTTGTGAGTCAAACATATTTTTCTCGTATTGATACTATGCTTTGAGCTGCATATCCAACGTTACAAACCTATGTTAGATAGTTAGGGAAAACTTTAAAAACCTTATAAATCTTTCTATCCTTTTTTCTAACCATAAGAGGGTCAATTTGTGAGTTATTATTCCTACTTTTGAACATGACAAGTGTTCTTTTGTTTTCTTAATAAGATATTAGCTAGAATAAGGTCATATGTTATTTTAAAATCCATTATAATTTTTCCTTTTTCATTTCTTGTTCTAAACTCATAACCGCATATACCCTATCATATTCCTCATTTTTTACTCCTATATGTCCATGTAGATCTCTTCTTATTAAAATCTTTTTTATTAACGAAATATTTTGTAAAACCGCATCTAAGTCATCTCAAAATCTAGATTTTGTGTTTATCTAATTCTACTTGAGGTGTATATATGTTAATTATATTAATAGTTTCTTTCGCCACAACTATCTTGACATAAACCTATCCCATTTTGAAGTACTACTACTTCATCCTTTAGCGAATTATATACGGCAATACCTATTTCATTTATTGTTTAATCCTATCATAACTTAAAATTCAAATTCTCTATCTTCTTTGCCTTCTTCTACCCATTTTTTCTTTTGTATATACAAAATATTAATTCGTCTCTTAATTATCATAGTTACTGCCTCAATTACCTTATTAGTGAGTGTTCCTAGGTTCATGTTCCAAATATTAATATTTGTATTTATCCAACTTATGATGAGAACTCTTGCATATTTAACACTACACCCGAGTTCTCATAGAAATATAGTGGTCCTTATCGAGTCGTTACGACCCTGCAATGTGTTCTTTGCAGGAACGATCTAACATTATCATAGTAATTTGATAGATCCATTCATTGAACATTTACTTGAAAGTCAACGTTGACTAGCTATCTAACGCACAACCCACACCCTTTTTATTCGGGTTTGGGACCAATATCAACGAGTTCCAGTTCAACTCCAATGTGGACAAGAAAGATGATGGAGAGGAAAAGGTGGTGATCCACATTAAGACAAACATGTATGCCGTACCAATTGGACCTCATATCAGTATCTCTGCCACAAAAGCTAAGATCTAGAGCAAGCCACCTGTCATCATGTTTCATCACCAAGTAACCAAAAACCATGATGAATCATATGGAAAAAAGCGATATTTCACAAAGGGCTTTTTTGTAATCTTTTCAATGTAACTTAAAAAAATATTTTATCACTAGAATCAAGCTTAGTGAAGAATGGGAGGCAATTAATTGATGTTCCTGGAAGTTAGTTGTAAATAGAAGATGGATGAAGGATTGGGAGGAGTACATGATTGAATGATGTAGTAGAGAATGACAAAAAAAAAAAATCACATAGAGAACAAACCTCACAAAAAAAAAAATATCATCTATTGAAAAATAATCCATTATATGGGCTCAAAAACCCTTTAATAAACCAATCAAGTCTCCTAGAGATAACCTAGCTTATCCTAAAATTATAATAGTTATTTAAAAATTTAACATTTAAAAACTAAACAAATTTAAGTACAACAATAAAAGTCTTTATTTGCCTAAGTGAGGTCGGCTATATGGATCCTCCTACATTATTTAACTTGATCATTTACTATATCATCATCTGTATATAAATGAAGTTTATCCTGTTTTATCGTTACTAAGTCTTCTTTGGTCTCCCTCTTCCTCGATTAATGTGTGTATTTATCATAATCTCACATCGCTTAACTAAGGTATTTATTGGTTGTCTAAGTATTTGTCCATACCATCTTAAATGTGTCACTTAAAGTTTTTCCTTAATTGGTGCAATTTCGATTCTCTCTGATGTTCTCATTTATTATTTTTTTTCATCTTTGTACTTCTGCATTGAATATAAGTGAGATGGTTAAAATAGATGAGAGCGTCGGGTGTTTTATATGATCATAAAGTACCTCCAAAACTTAAAAGAAAGTTTACAAAACTACAGTTAGACCTGCTATGTTAAATGGAGTTGAATGTTGGGCTATGACTCGAACACATGAGCAGAAAATGAGAGTTGCAGAGATGAGAATATTAAGGTGGATGTGTGGACATATGAGGATGAACAGAATAAGAAATTAAAGAATTAGAGAGAAAGTCGGAGTTACATATATTGAGGAAAAATTTCGAGAGACGTGTTTAAGATGGTATGGACATGTATTTAGACGACCAATAAATGCTCCATTAAGACGATGTGAAATTATGACAAACACACGTATCAAACGAGCGAGATAAAGACTAAAAAAGACTTGGTTAGCAATAGTAAAATAAGATAAAATTTATTTAAATATAGATGATGATATGGTGGGAGATAGAGCTCAATGGCATAAAAAGATCCATATAGCTGACCCTATCTAGTGAGATAAAGGTTAGTTCTTGTTGTATTCTACTGCCTTGACAAGCTATATGTTGACTATTTGGATGGTAACTCACCTTTGATTGATATGTGAGGCAGTGTCGTTCATCAATCACCATATCATGGACATTTATATCAGTTTTAATTATGATAAGTAGAACGTTATTTTGTCTTCCTGTACGCCTTATATCATTAATCTTGATTCAGTTTGTGTAACTATGAAACCTATGATCGTCTTTAAACATCTATTAGAATTATACCTAGTAGCTGAAAATCACAACCTTCTTTATTCATTTTTCCATGGGACTTCATACACCTATCTCAACATTCTCCAAGTACGGTTAATGTCCATGTGTCTTATCATTCTCCTACATAGAAAGTTTTAAAAAAAAACATGTTTTAAGGTTGATGACATAGTTTTAAGACTTGCTATCAAAATTTGTGTTAATATCAGGATTGAACAGTTTAAAGTTTTACATAACAATCTGTCAAATGATAAATAAATTCTCTGCTGGTATGGTCAATGTTCATGTTTGGTGTCATTCTTTGAAAAAAGTTATTAAAGAAAAGATTAATGTTTTAAGGTTGATGGCAGTTTTAAAATGTCTACTAAATCTAGTTGTCAAAATAACGGTACTAGGATTAAATAGTCTAAATATTTATGCGGTATCAAAAAATGCTTTAAAAATCTTAAGAAAGGTGCATATTGTCTCATTAATGAGCAGATTATCAAACAGTACTTAATATCAAATAATAAATAATGGAATTAATGAAATTAGATCAATAATAGATAATGTATTATTAACATTTAATCACTATTACTATTTCATATCATCATATTATAGAATTATAAAATGATATTAGATCATTAGTATGCTTGTTATATTTACTCAATTATTAATAAATAACAAAATCATGTGATATTAGTATACAATTAATAAAGAATATTATATGTATAATTGCTAAATTAATGCTGAATTTGTAATTTACTATTGAATGAAATTAAAACTAGATTATTTGTTAACATTTCATATTATAAAGTTTAGTTGGGTCCTCAACTACATTTGAATTTTGTTTTATATAAAGGAAAGGGTGGGTTTGAGTTAGCTCATTGTTTTTTGAGAGTTAACACCTTTGTCAATTGACATTAAGCGAGAGAGCAAGATGAGAAGTTGGGTCCACTGGGTGATGCGTCTTAAGCAGTAGGGAGGTCGAACAAATGATCCTCAAGCTTGCAACACATCTCAAGCAGAGAGGAGATTGAGCAATTGAAATTGAGATTCAAGCAAGTAAAGAAGAATCTCTCCTTTCCATGCTCAGTCAGTTCAATTCAGCCAGGAATCAGTGAATAATCAGCTAGATTAGCTGAGTTTTCAAAAAATCAATCACCAAATTTCAACTGATTTTATTCATTTACTAGCGAAATTGAACTCACTTGTAGCCTTTTTAGAATATACATACATATATATATTATAAATTCCTCCAGTGATCTTCTCGAGATGTCTGATTTCCTGAAAACATTGGATCAACCTTCGTCAATACCGATCTATCTCAGCTGATTTGTATTAGCATCAATCAACTTTGACAACTCACAACCATGCTATCAGATCCTACTAAGATCACCTTTCCGTTCAGACTTGTCGAGGCTTGCTTATGACATGATCAATTTTGTGCTTTATATTAGATATCTATATTAACTAGCATTATTTACCTTTTAATTTTGAGTTTGAAATGTTTTTGTGTTTGATTCTGGAGACAAATAGGATATAAATAATTAAGTGGATACGATGTGAGCTTTATTTATTGATCCATATGCCGCAGGCATTGCCTAAGAGAACTTGTACTTGAACTGAGTTTTTTTCTCTCATTTCAAATGTATGAATATTTGCTTATATAGCTTATTGTGATTGATTTGCCTGGTACTTGAGTTGCAAGCAACCGGTTTTATTGCCACGACATTCTTACCTTCACGGGACACAACTTCTATCTCTTATATTGACTATGTTACACCTACATAACATTTTTCAAAGATTTAAATAAAGTTAAATATATTTATGAATCATGTCTTGATGTATAATTTTCCAGGTGAAGATTAGCAACCTAGATGATAAAGTTGTCGGTCTTTACTTCTCAGCTTCTTGGTTTGGACCCTGCCAAAGGTTTACCCCAAAACTTGTTGACGCTTACAATGAACTATCATCGAGAAGCTGCAAGTTTGAGGTTGTTTTTATCTCAGCTGACGAGGATAAAGATTCTTTCACGGTTTACTTCTCTAAGATGCCATGGCTTGCTATTCCCTTTGAGGACTCTGATCTCCATGATAACCTTAATGATTTGTTTGATGTTGGTGGGATACCACATCTCGTGGTCCTTGATGCTGATGGGAAACTTCTCACTACTGAAGCTGTTCAGATTGTGAGAGACTATGGAGCAGAGGCTTATCCTTTCACAGCTGAAAGGATTCAAGAGTTGAAAGAGGAAGAACAGGCTGCGAAACAGAATCAAACTATTCAAAGCTTGCTTGTCACCTCCTCTCGTGATTTTGTGATCTCAAAGGATGACAATAAAGTAAATGCTTCTCTTTGCTATTGAGGTTCTTGATATTTAATATCTTAACATCATTCATTTGATTTTTTGTAATGGAAACAGGTACCTGTTTCTGACCTTAAAGGAAAGGTTGTCGGTATATATTTCACATTTGGCTCTTTGGGTTCGGGTGATGAATTCACAAAATTACTTGTGGAGATGTATCAAAAACTGAAAGAAAATGGTGAAAACTTTGAGGTTATTCAAATCAACTTGGATGACGGTGAATCATCTTATGACCAAGGATTTGATGACTTGCCATGGCTCGCAATCCCTTTGAAGGACAAGATCTGTGATAAACTAGCCCGCTACTTTGAGCTACAAACTATTCCTACATTGGTTATAATTGGCTCTGATGGAAAGACTGTGCACTCCAATGTGGCTGAGCTTATAAAAGAACACGGGATTGAGGCATATCCATTCTCTACTGAGAAGTTAAAGGAGATTGATGAAAAAGAGAAGGCTAAGATAGAATCTCAAACTCTGCAATCGCTTCTTGTTTCTGGGGAGCTGGATTATGTCATTGGAAAGGATGGTGTTAAGGTATCATCCAAATGCTTTGTTTCTCTCTCTCTCTCTATCTCTGTTTCAGTTTATCTATTAGAAGATATCTTCTTCCAAATGGATACAAGGGTAAAACCTTGTGTTCATGATAAATTGTGCATACTCTGATGCCTTAAATCTTGCTAAAAAAGCAAGTGGTAGATTGGAGTGTCTTCTTTAGTCATAAGGTTAGTTAACCACACAGCTGATTAATCCTAAAATTACCTCTTTGTTTATTCAGTAGATCTTCTTGGCTAACATTGCACGGGCTTGTGAATTTAATGAATGGTTAATTATTCAATTGATGCAATAATTAAGGATTCTAATAACTTCATCCAACATGAAACTATGCAAGTTTTTCAGGCCGAGTACTTACACATGGTACACTCCCATTAAACTGCTACTAAATATTTTGTTAAAAATTTTGGCTTGGCAAGGCAATGTAGCATAAAATAATTAGCTAATAGCAACACTGGCATGCTGACTCATGAAACAAGCCAACATGTGGCGAGTTTTGGAGCTAGAGTGCAGTGTTGGGAAAAAAGTTTCAACTAGGAACCACAGATCAAAATATAGGTGCTTTTCTTCTGATGAATTGAGCTAGTGTCATGTTGCAACATACTGGCTAGGAGGTGGTAAGACAATGTCAGACATATCTGCATTAGAATCTGAGTAAAGGTCTTACATTTATAATATGGTTATAAGCTATTTTACAGCTAAAATCAGTTTAAAAGGATTGTTATCCATGATAACGGACTATATAGGATTCTGATCTGGTTACCTTCTTAGTAAACCACATCTTGTACCTGAATGTTAGTGGCAAAAGCATTACCCCATCTATCACTTTTCCTCATTTGGAAATGAAGTTTCCTATTCAGCAAATTATTAACTTTGTCTAAATATTGCTCTTATCGATCAGGTTCCAGTGTCTGAACTTGT
This sequence comes from Kaempferia rotunda, assembly GCA_037177415.1. Classification (NCBI taxonomy): domain Eukaryota; kingdom Viridiplantae; phylum Streptophyta; class Magnoliopsida; order Zingiberales; family Zingiberaceae; genus Kaempferia; species Kaempferia rotunda. The sequence continues at coordinate 782,719 of JBAMIB010000061.1, read as the reverse complement.
CGGTAAGAATATCCTTCTTTACTTCTCCGCGCGATGGTGTCCTCCTTGTCATGCCTTCTTACCCAAATTAATGGATGCATACCACAAGATCAAGGAGAAGGATGTTGCTTTTGAACTCATCTTTGTGTCAAGTGATCATGATGAAAGCTCCTTTAACGACTTCTACATGGAAATGCCATGGCTGGCACTCCCCTTCGGAGATGAAAGGAAGAAGTTTCTGAGCCGCACATTTAATACCGACAGTATCCCTTCACTTGTGGCCATTAGCCCAACAGGAAAAACCGTCACTACCGAAGCAAGAGACCTGGTGCAAGCTCATGGTGCCTCTGCCTATCCTTTCACCAAGGAGCGAATACAGGAGCTTGAGTTGGAGACCGAGGTGAGTGCAAAGGGTTGGCCAGAGAAGCTCAAGCATAAGTTACATGAGGAGCATGAGCTTGCAAAGTGCCGTCGCAGGAGTTACACTTGTGATGGTTGCACCGAGCGGGGAAGTGATTGGTCCTTTTACTGCGATGCTTGTGACTTTGATTTGCATCCTAAATGCGCGCTAGATGATGATACAGACATGAAGAACACTGGCAATCCTGAAGATGGTGCTAAGGAAGGATACATCTGCGACGGCGAAGTCTGCTATAAAGCTTGAAGTCTACTATATATCTTCATTTTCGCTTGGGAAGCTGTTTAAGGATAGTTTCAATGATATCATACAGAAGCAAGCTGCAACAAAACTGGTGATATCATGTGTTCAATTAAATTTCTTTAGACATCATAAAAACTACTTATAATTACTGTAAAAGGAAGAATAATTGAAGTTATATTTTGGCCACTGAACCTTCTTCTTCTTTGATAGTATTCTTGAAACAAATCAAGGAACATGTATTTGTAATCAAATCTTAATTTATTAGAACTCATTGGGAATGAAATGATTATTCATATGAACAATAAATCATTATGTGAGTTCTAATTATCAAGAACAAGAGAATGATGATGGTGGATGACACCAACAAATAATTATCTTGAGAGTTAGGTAGACAAAGAGCACTTGAATGCAATCCTCCTGAGTGCATAATAATGCAATGCCATCCATCATTGTGCGCACTCCATTACTGTGACCCAGTTATTTGGACAAACATCAGTGTTTTTTTTATAAAAAAATTATCATAAAAAAAGAACCCTAAGACAGTATCATACAAAAAGTAGCCCTAATATTGATTCATGTGAGTTATTCTTTGATAATCCAGTTCAGGTCACTAGGTTTTAAGATTCAGGCCATGCCAATTTAAAAGTTGTTCATTTTTTCCTTGATCAACTGGCATCTCCTTAGTAGATGTGGCCATTGGGAAGAGGGAACCGCTGGCATCCTCCAGTCGTCTGTCCCGATCCAAACTACAACCTAGGTGGAAAGGTGAATCCGTCTATGAATCGCCACTGCCACGATTCGATCACAATTGCAGTATGGACCATCCCCTACTCCACAAAAAATGAACAAGAAGATATGATCTCAGCCATTGGGGGCAACTCGGAGATACTTGTCAATGTTTTGGTCCTTTGTCTATTTCCTCAACCTATTGGACACTTTTATAAGTAAAATTGTTTGCAAAATGACTATAGATCTTTAGTTGTTTGAAGGGTATTTTAGTTAAGTTAACATTGTTATCAAAATCATCTTGTGAATCTACAAACTGGATCATTGTTGCGTGTGAAAATCTTACTAGGATTACGTGGTGACAAAATCTATTTCGTAAACCAAGGGCGATGACATCTCGAAGTCTTCTCCTCGCTTTATTCTCATAACGTTATCGATTCCAACAAAGATTAACACGCATCAAAGAGTTCACCAAGAGTTACTCAGTGAGGCCTCTTGATGATTGATGCCTAAGAGCAGTTGTACTTGTGCGTTCTTCGAGTGTTATAACTCTTGAATAATGCATCGTATGCATTAAAACCAATGCATGTTGTGCGTTATAACACAGATGAAATGAACGCGTTCAATTACATTATTTTATTAAAAAAAGTTGTGGCAGTTAGTTGTTGCAGCTAACTGCTATAGGTTTTGTGTGTGTGTGTATTGGAAGCTAGCTGCCACAGCGTGTGGCAGCTAGCTGCTATTTTTTATTTATATATGGATGTGGCATGTGGATCCTACAAATAATGAGTGTTAATGTTAAAACGAATGTGATAGAATGAATGTGTTAATATAATGTGTATATGACATGTTGACCCCAGACTCTTCATGAGGTGGTGAGCATTATAACGTTAAACAAATGTGGATACTCTAAGTCATAACGGAACCTCAAATATCAAATAGAAAGAATGAATGATAAAAAACGGAGTCATAAAAAACGAAGTCAAACCAATGATAGTAGATGAGATTAAACGATGATACTTTCTTTCTCCTCTTAGCTTATATAGGGAGATAAGCTCAAGAGATGCTCCTTTTTAAAGAACGTACCCCTTCCTTGGGAACTCAGAGGTTGAGAAGTCGGGAAGCCGGAAACTTAAGAGGTCCAACTATTCAGAAAGTCAGGAAGTTGGAGTGCTCGGCAAGTCGGATCAGCACGACAAGTAGGATCTGCTCGGCAGGTCAGGAAGTCGGCGACTCAGGAGATCGACATGTCAGATCAGTTTGGCTCAGTCAGTCAGAGATTATTGACATGTCACGCGGAGTCTACATTGACAAGGTCCTAGATCATATCATATGGCCATTGCGTTGAGGTCAAAGGATCTCCTTCCTAGACTCTCTGTTGACCAAGTTAAGGATGCTCCATATGAACCCTTATTTATCTCCACATCAATCATCATTAATACTTAAACTTCTTTAAAACTATCCCATTATTAGTTTTAATATAATGGATTGAGCTTGATTGTAGCTCCAAGCATGACTATTAAGTTATCGCATAAGAAACAGGCAAGTGAGCCTCCACATTCAACTCAATCAAGTAGTTCTTATCTAACTTTTCACATTATTGTTCAAAAGCATAAGCTCTTGCCTTCGGGATAATAGTATAAAAATAGAGTGTCTTGTTAGTTTTTTAGACATTTAAAGATAACTTCTCAACAAATTAACGTACAGATTGATCTAAAGCATTGGACTAATATTAGATTGTCCATGATAAGTATTTTTTAATTTATCAGGATGATCGATAGAAAATTTTGATAAAACTAAACCGATCATTCTCAAAATAAATCAGGGGTAATACCTATAACAGCTGAAAAAACTTAAGCTCATATGATATATGATTCTCTAACACATGACACAACTTTTAGAATTTTTAACTTCTATATCATCCTCAATATTATTGCTCAAAGACTCTTGTCTTCACCCCCTTTGGGTCTTCAACCGAACAATTTATATCTGTGTGACTCATTTAAAATTAATTTGCCTTAAAAAAAAATAATAATAATAATTTTTAACTTAGTTAAAATTATTTAAATTTAATTGAAATTTAACTGGATTAAAATCACTATAAAATTTTTATAGCAACTACTTAGTAGTTGTTGTAACTTCCATGGTAACAACTAACATATATAATAGTATTGTAACAAATATTTAGATAGCTACAACAAATATGGTAATAGTTAATACAATGTAACAGTTACTAAGTAGTTGTTATAAAAATTATAAAATGATTTTATCAAATTAAAATAATTTTAATAGAGTTTAAATAATTTTGATGTTGGCTATTAGACAATAAGCTACTTGAGTAGGGTTGTAAGTGAATTAGACATTCGTGAACAAATCTTGATGTTTAGTTTGGTAAGAGATTGTTTATGTTCGTTCAATACATACAATATCGATTAAATAAATAAACTTGAGTATCGTGTTAAACTAAACAAACAAGCTTGAACATATATCTATTCAACTCATTAAAGTTCATCGTGAACAAATTTTGTGTTTAGTTTGGTAAGAGTTTGTTTTTGTTCGTTCAATACATACAAGATCGATTAAATAAATAAACTTGAATATCTTGTTAAACTAAACAAATAAATTTGAACATATATTTGTTCAATTCATTAAAGTTCATCGTGAACCATTTTCGTGAACTATATTTATTAATAATTTTTTATTCATATGCTAAATAAATTATTTTTTAAAAATAAACAAAGTTTAAATTTACAAGCTCAAGTCAAGATTTGAATTGAGAGCTCGATAATATCTAAACGAATCAAGCTCAAGTCAAGATTAAATTGAAAGCTCAATAACATCTAAACAAACTAATCTCAAGTCAAGCTTAAACTAAGCTCAAGCTCATCAAAAATAAACCAAACTAGACCTTAATAATCATTTTAAAAGTTTAATTCATTTTAGATTCAATTTAATTTAATTCGATTATCTTATCAAATAAACTTAAATAACTTAAAATTTAGCTCAGAGTGACGTATTTACAACCAAGAGCTTTTGAATTTTTCGAGTAAATCGGGATAAGATTCTCTAGAATTAATTGAGTCGGTAAGAATACGGAGATTATAAAAATAAATAAATAAATAAATAAGACATATGATCTTTTAATTTTTGTCTTATTTTATTTAATATTTTTGTCATAAGCTTCCAAGGTTAACACACAGCCAGTACATGTGACTTGTGTTCACGTGGTGTAGAAGCTGGCCATTTGAGACGAATTAAGCAAAAGCCTATGCCGATCGTATCCATGTGATAAAAGGTAATTCATTCGCTCTCAGTGTCTCCTTCAATTCATCCTCAGCCAACACGAAGGAGGTAAATCACGGGTGACTACTAGCCATTAGTGCAAATGGTTAAGATATGAGAGAGGTATATCTCGGACTCACCGAGTTTCGATCTTTAAATCTCATATGA
>JBAMIB010000061.1:738043-749180 GCA_037177415.1 Kaempferia rotunda | reverse complement strand
ATTAATAATAATAATATTATATTATATTAATAATTTTAATAATAATAATATTATTAATATTATATTAATATTAATATTTTGGAGATTCTTAAGTTACAAATTGATATTTGATTGATCTGTAGAGTTATTTTTATCTCAATGGGTAAATATTTAGGGGTAATTTTGTCCAAAAAATTTCTTAACCCCGCATCTATGTGGTTTTCTGATTCTTGCTTGTATGCTCAAATTGTTGAAGTGTCAGATATGCATCATGACTTGGGAATCGCTGATTAGAGAAACTCATTAGACTATATTATGCAGGATGGTGAAATTTGGACATTCACTGTGCGAGCTTTCAATTCACCACTTCCAGAAAGGACAATCATTGTGAATTATGATGGCTTTGCTGAAGGTTGAGGATTGAAAATTCTGTGTCTTTTTTGTGTGTTTCCATCATTTTTTGGAGGGATGGACCTACTGAAAGATTTTGCACCTAATACAGATGTCAGAGTTGGTGATTTACTTCTTGTGGATGGAGGAATGGTGAGATTTGAGGTGATTGAGAAAATAGGACCAGATGTAAAGTGTCGCTGCATTGATCCTGGACTGCTCTTACCACGTGCTAATCTCACTTTCTGGAGGAACAGTAGGCTAGTCCGAGAACGGAATGCCATGCTTCCTACAATATCTTCCAAGGTTGGTTCATAATATGCATTCATTAACTTTGCTTTATTCTCCGACTATTTAGTTATAATTATGATTTTTGAACTTCACTTATTGTATTTGCTCTATTCTCTATTTTTTTTAGCTATAATGAATGATTTATGAACTTTATTATAATGAATATTCTGTAATACCATCATAGGTAGATTCTGCACTACATGTTAGTTTGATGTTAACACTCTCATTCTGCAGTGTTCATCAATAATGAACGCAAATAGATGACAACTAATTTTTGTTAATATTGTTAGTTTGTCTTATGTGCCTTGTCTTATTTATTTGAATGCTATTCTATTAGCAAATACAGGATAATATTTTTATCATATGAACTTTTTTATTGCAAACTCATCTCTACTTGTTAAGGTTTTCCCTATGCTCCTTGTACATTTTGAATGATTTTTATGCCCACTAGGTTAATCCTAACATCTATCTTCATTTTATTCATCAAGATTTTATTTTTCATATATATTGAATTTATTTTTTTAATATATCAATAAGTGGCATTTTTCTCAAATCAGGAACATCATTTATTTGTTCTTTGGTCTGGCATGGGCTTTGTTGGGATTTACTGGTCACCTTTTTTCATAACTGAACCGCAAATAAAAAAAATGTAATAAAATTATGCTGACTATACGTTTTGTATTAAAATTTAAATGAATGTGAGTATGCTCAAGTTTATTGGACAATCCAAGTGGTCTATTAGGATGATAGATTGGTACACCTTGTTGAGATCTTGTATCAATCTCCACTCCATCTTCTTATGCTTTTGTTATGTGCAGGATTGGCTTGATATTGACTTTGGAATTTCTGAAGGTGTAGACTTCATAGCAGTTTCTTTTGTCAAGTCTGCCGAAGTTATTAATCATCTCAAAAGCTATATAGCAGCACGATGCCGTGACAAGTAGAAAATCTTCTTCTGGTTTTCTTACTTCACCTTCAGACTTATGCTCAAATCCAATTACTAAAGCATTGCAATGATATTGTCTTCTGGAAAAAAAATTAGTTTTCCATTGTGATCTTAAGCTAAATCTTATAGGATAGAAAAGCCATACTAATAACTTCTGTGATCAGTTCCAGCACATGTTATGCTGCTAATGTGCAAACTAGCTCTTATATTATGGCTGACTTTTACAGATAATTTTAAATTTGGTGAAATTCTTAAAAAAAGGAATTATGAATGATAGTATGCTTTCTTGACCTGCTATCCGTTTTCATAGCTAAATCTTATTTCTTACAAAGGTATTCAACCACACATGAAATTTGATGGAGAAAAAGGATGTCTTCATGTAAATCTTCATTGCCTTTTATGACATACAAATAGGTAGATAAATTTTAACAAATGATGTTACGATGGGGTAGTGTTCAGATCCACGGTTTGTGTAATTGTCACAGAAGAGTGTGTGCAGAATTTATCTGCTTTTAAGATAATGAAAGGTTGAAAAATACTAGCTGACACCACTTAGTGGGATAAAAGCTTGATTGGTGTTGTTGTAAAGGTTGAAAAATACTATGATGTGACCTCTTTGACTATGTAAAACAATAAGAGGTTGTGATTCAAACTATTTCATGTTAGTTCCATTTCTAGTAATAAATAGGTTATTTCGATGACCCCTTATTATGCTAATGGTAGTGGCCATGTGCCATAAAGATTTAAAGATGCTGGACTACTTGCCATAATGTGCCTGAGTTTTTTAGATTTTACAAGCCCATTTGTAGCAAATATTGTAAATGGTAAAATAGGATCTTCTATAGTTTTCCCTTTGCCATCTTAAATATATTATAAATATTACAGCAATTTCTCTAGACATTCAGTTTAAGGTTTTAGGCATGTTTACCACATTACACCCTGATATATCTCTTTTACCAAATCACACCCCAGCTCTATTTTGATTCCTAATTACACTTGGAAAAATGCAATGAGGAAGCTGATTTGTTAATCTAGCTTGTGACATGTTATTTTGGTCAAAATTTATATTTTGAGCGACTTTCAACCTAATATAGCCTATTCGGGGAATATCAAACCTCTATTGTACATGAATTTGCATATTTGATCCCACAAGTTTTTTTTTGCAAATAAGCTTGTTACATGAAAAATGCTCAGAATGTACTGCAAGCAAATTTGTAAATCAAGCTTGCGACTTTTTTTTCAAACAAAAACTATATCTTTTAGAATCTCCAGACCTAATATGATCAGTTTGGTGAAAGTGATTTTAACCTGGCAAGCTAATTTACAACTCGGTTCTTGAATGGTAAAAATTAACAAAATTTATTGCAATTTAATTTGTAGTTGTTGTAGCCACATGGTTGATTTGGCTATTTTAAACATTAATTGTATGTAAATTTGTGATTTTGACCACTCAAGCGGATTTGCAAACTAGCAGCATGTGGCATGTTTTTTCGACAAAAAACCATGTCAAAAACTAGCTTTCATTTGAAAAAAATAGCAAGGGTGTGATTTAGTAAATACGCCAAAGATTAAATAAAATAATCCAGAATAGTAAGCACCTAATGCTTCTTCACTCATTTCTGATTTCTTTCCAAGTTACTATAGGGGAGATGATTGGAGACACTATGAGATGTCTTTTCTTCCAGTCGGGGAATAAAACTTTGGTATGAAATAGTACTTTAAATTTATTCGTACATAGTTATCTTTTCTTTTTTATCTCTCGCATCTACCTTCAATTTGCCATTGACACCAATCGTTGGCATTCCAACACAGCACTGAACCCCTACTATTCTACTACTCCAGTTAAATGTTGAAACTCTAGCATGGCTCAAGATTTCAAACCTTAGGAAAAGTGAGACCCTTTTTAGCTGGTCTATTTTAGAATTTCTTCTTTGTTTTTTCCATGTTGCATGTTGGAATCTTATGATACTTATCCTTTTCAGTTCTTTATTTTGTAAGCTCTTGTATGTACAATTTCATAAATAGCGTATATTTCAAATATGCACAACACAAACCAGATTTTTTATGGCTTTTACGAAGATTATAATGGTTCTAAACTATTTAACTTAAAGAGATTTCATGGTTAAATAATAATTAATTTAATAGTCAACTTTCCATCATTTTTTATGTTATTTGTTTATGTTTCTTCCAAGGAATTTTGCCTTGAATTTCCTTTTTCTACGAAACAGAACCTCAAACATGGAAAGGGTAAGAATTAAGAGCATGTAGGCATTCTAATCATGTGGCATGTGTAGTGGATCAATTATATTATGTAGACAGCCTAGTAATGCCAAGTGCATTTGTGGTAAACCATTGGACATGTGGATGATCATATGTAATATTTTCTCCAAAACATGCTTCAAAATTCTGGGAGATGATAATGATGCCTCCAAAAAGTTGATGTTGCTAATATGTTAGTCGGACACGTCAAATGTCTGTGAGGGGGTGGTTCATGATAAGGAAATGAAATATTCATTAACACGATCAGCCTATGGTTGTAAAAGGTAAGGTATGATACGATGCCTGTGTACTTGGATTGGATGATCAAATGGGAAAACTTTCCCTTAAGGGAGTTCAACAACTTGTTGAGTTTCATAACAAAACAATATAAATCTATCTGCCTGTTGATCATAACATAATGAAATATGAGTTTATTCTTTCTTCCTCTTTTGTCTTCTTGTAAGTTTCTCTTAGATACAGTTTGACACGATCTTTTAAACTATGTTCCAGAGAAATTGCAGTTCTTGCAAAAATTGAGAGTGCTGACTCCTTAAAAAACTTGGAAGCCATTATTCTTGCATCAGATGGGGCAATGGTAGCTAGAGGAGACATGGGTGCTCAAATTCCACTGGAAGAAGTTCCTTCATCACAGCAAAGAATAGTCAAGACGTGCAGGCAGCTAAACAAGCCTGTTATTGTAGCCTCTCAGCTTCTTGATTCCATGATCGAGTATCCTACACCAACTAGAGCTGAAGTTGCCGATGTCTCAGAGGCAGTCAGGCAGAGAGCAGATGCTCTGATGCTCTCAGGCGAGTCTGCTATGGGCCAATATCCAGATAAGGCATTGGCTGTGCTTAGAAGTGTCAGCCTGCGAATTGAAAGATGGTGGAGAGAGGAGAAGCGCCATGAGGCTATGGAACTTCCAGTTGTTGCAAATTCTTTCTCTGACAAAATCATCGAGGAAATTTGCAATTCTGCTGCCAAAATGGGTAAGCATATTAATTTATGATTTTTGCCTCACTCTCTCGGGTAATGCTGTTGGTAAGCCGTGCACATTAATTCTTTCCATATAATTTTATGCAAAGCTGGCTTTTTCAACTGCATAGTGCAAATATATAATTTTGCAAATATTGTTAATCATAATCTACATGATTCTAATTCTTTTCGGTTTTATCAACTGCATATTGTAAATATGTAATTTTGCAAATATTGTCAGTCATAGCCTACTTGGTTCTAGTTCTTTTTGTCTTTGGAATAGGTTTACAAATCTAGGACATGATCTATTTGCCTCATTGTCATTTGGTTAATTTTTTTCTGTTTCATGCATTCTTTAACTTTCAGTTCAGTTTCAAAGTAGTAATATCCTTTTTTTCATAGATAGCTGGAAAGGACAAGGTAGCATGTGATCCTGAGAAATCCTAGTCATTTGAAATATGCCTGTTACCTACCTCTGCTTCATAGTAATTGTTGGTTGCTTGGAATCATTAATTTTTTTTTTCTCTGCTTTAGTTTTCTTTCTCTTCTATGCTTTTATCATATAGAGATTCTAAGTTTGTACACATGGAGGTTTGGGAAGAAATTTCTCTACCCAACTTAGTTTCACAACAAAATGTACGTGCATCAAAATAGAAAGTTTCTGAACACATTGGCTTCTCCTTTTCAGTTCAAGCTGACATTATTATGTTTGAACTTTTCTTTGAATAAATCATGTAGAAGTTTCCATGTTAAAGATTACATATGGAATTATATCCCCACTTTATCTTTTTCAGTTCATGTTGGCATCGTTATGTTTGACTTTCTTCGTGTAAATCATCTAGAAGTTTCCCTGTTAAGTACTACATATGGAATTAGAGCATCCACAGTGGGAGCTCCCCGTGATGTGGATGCTATGAAGGAGCTCCCTCCCATAGTTGGAGGAAGCTCCTTCGATGTTATCAAGGACGGAGCCGCTTGTTCAATTTTTTTTAATTATTAAAATGATTTCATTTTTTTAATATTTATAAAAAAAGCAAATGAAGCTTTTTTTAATATTTGTTTAATGTTATTCCATGTGTAATTTATGAATTTAATTATATATAAGGTAAAATATGGAGAGATAATAAATTTTTATAATGAATAAGTGTGGGACTCATGAGGGAGTTGTTGAGAGTTTTTTTTTTTTATAATGGAGAGATATGCAGGGTTCTTTACACGTGGCGTGGATGCGACATTGAAGGAGCTCTCCAAGAGTATCCACTACAGTTAATGCCCTTGTAATCTATCTGCAGCAACCTTTGTGACACTTGATCATTTGTCCAAGTGTCAACAGTTCCACCTGAATTTTTTTGAAGATATTATTTGAACTGGTCAATAGATCCTTTGGAAGGATGACTTTTCGAACTCAAGATAACTTTGTCAGGAATTAAGGAATTTCTCACCTGTTGATATTAAACTTTTGGTTCTGAATATTCATTTCCAGTTCCATCATATTATTACTGTTTACTTATTTTGACCTAGTTAATCGTGATTTCAGCTAACAACTTGGGAGTGGATGCAGTCTTTGTTTTTACAACGACTGGTCATATGGCCTCTCTGCTATCACGGTGCCGCCCTGATTGTCCAATCTTTGCGTTTACATCCTCAACATCTGTAAGGAGGCGATTGAATCTACAGTGGGGTTTAATACCCTTCCGTCTTAGTTTCTCTGGTGACATGGAGAGTAATCTTAACCGCACTTTTGCTTTACTCAAGGCCAGAGGAATGATCCAATCTGGCGACTTAGTGATTGCTTTGTCAGATCAGTTGCTATCCATTCAAGTGATGAACGTCCCCTAGGAGGATGTTTGTCTTTGCCTTGGTGTGTCTTAGTGTGTATCCGATTATGAAGTTTTGGTGCTTATGGCATTCTTGCTTGGCAGTTTGTTATATGTTATATCCTTTAAACATAAATATGTTTTCATATTTCTGCTGGATCACGCTTCAAATTTGATGTTTTAAATTTAAATTATGACATTTGATCTTACTGATTAAGAGCCCTTGGGCTTCTTTCACCCTGAATTATTGATATCACGTCTGTGGCCAATGTGGTATTTAACATCGCCAGAACTGGAGCTTCTGGTCTGAATTTATTTTGTAAATGCTCCGGTAAATTTCTTCGATTGTAAAAGCATGCTTTCATAAAGGAGTTCCACAAACTCTCTGGAATAATTATGGCATTTTCTTTGTTCTGGATTAATTAAATTGTTTCCAAGTATGACCATAATGTTATTTGCTCTCATACTAAACCGTATATCTAGTTGCTGATTAAGATCATTCTTTTGGTTTCACAAACTTTGGATCTTCGGCTATCCTGTCAAGAGGAGTATGTGTATGGCATTCTGTATTTCTCTGAAAGCTCGAGAAGTTATTGCAAGTTAATGTCCCCCAACTTTCTTAGTCTAGCAACTCAATAAATTCTTAACTGCTTAGTTCATATCTCTTGTCCTTATCTTATCCTTCAAGATTGGAGTTGTCTCTAGAAAAAATATTGCTTTTATCCTAGCATTAAAGTTTACATCAGGCAAAGTAATCACAACTGGAACGTCATACTTTGCATTCTTGTTTTTATATGGAAAGTCAGACTTAAAACTCTTCTGCATCCTTCAAATATAACTATCAGGATAGTGACATATGCTGTGGTGACTATTGCATTGCTGTATTTACTGTTTCTTTTCTTTTTCAACGTTGGACATTTGTGAGCACCTTGTGTTCATGATCTTTCATTCTGCTGTCATCTTTGACATATATGACAACGTTATCCTCTTTGAAACAGCAGGAATAACCGTTAGAATATTACCTATCCACCGTGATATTACTTCTACCATAGTGCATTCACATTCATTTGACTTTTACCCTAAAAAATCTGACTCCTAAGCTTAATTTTTGTGCCTATGCCTTATATCTCAGGTACTTTCTTTTTCTATACCGCACTAACAAAATTTAGGAATCAGAATTTCGACAAGAAATTCTCTCGTTGGCAAAACCTTGTATAAATGTATCTTCTTTCGTAGGCAAAACCCCGTATAAATGTATCTTCTCAAATTACTGCTTCTCATTATCTGTTATAATTATATTTGAATAATTGAACTTCTCCTTCAGCAGTAGTCTTTGTACTAGATAACACAAGGCAGCAGGCTGTAGTTTTGAGAAGCAATTAACCACCTTTTTTTTTTTCTCTAGAGCAAGCATAAATCTATTGTTGCACTTCTTTTCTTTCCATAGTATCTTTCTTTCTTCATCAGAATCATTTGAATCGAATAGCCTTATGCCCTGTTGGCAATTATGATCCATCGCATTGTTAAATTTTTTTTCATAGTTTGTTATCAAATATAGGTCTGAATCAACTACCAAGGAACATCTATTTCTGTTGACCAACTTGGCATCTAACTTCTGCTTGACTTCAGCATCATAAAGAAAACGATGCACTCTATTTTGTTCCAAGGAAAATTGTATCATGACTTGAACAACCGCATTAATCCTCCATTCCTTTGTGCTGGTATGAAGGCTTGAAATAAATATATAGGCATGCCATTCTCCCACAAATAGGGTGGTCCAATGTGATTGATGGCAATTGCTCAATTAATTTAATCTCTTCTGTAACTGGTTATTGCCTCCTTGGCTTTGCCAAATGTTTGATGTTTATCCTATATCAAATAGAGCAGATTTCTAGCTTATTTGTTTGATAGACTATTTTGTTTAACATATTGACCAGAATGTTAAGACATCGTTTTTTTATGAATTCCAGAAACCTGAGTGTATTTTATTACATTTTCCTTGGTTACAATCAAGATTGTTTGGAGACTGTTCTACAAGGTTGCATACGCAAACATGGCTTTTGTTTCCACTTGATGATCATGGATGTTCAACAACCTTGTCCTCAATTCTTTGAAGAAGATCTAAGGGAAAAAATGGACAGATACTAGGAAATAGGTTGTAGATTCACAGATTCAATAGGAGAGGGCCTGAAATCTAGAGAACAATTAGGAAATAGAATTTGAGGAAATGCAGTGGAAGTGAAAACAAGTCTAAAGTTGGAACTGTAGGCATTTGCCATCTTTCTTTAAAAAGAAAAAGAAGATTTCATATCAATTAGGACACGGAATTTACAATTGGAAATTTCAGTGAAATCAACAAATGCACAGAATTAGAGATTGCATTTCCCTTCTTTAACTAATTCTTTTGCTGTCATATTGCTACTAGAAACAGCTGGATGCTTCAATTCTCGCTTTACTTTTGTAAGGGACCCACCAAAGGACTCTCAACGGGAGTGAAGGTAATTTTCTGACTTTAACGTTGTGGTTTTTCTTAGTAAAAAGAAAGAAGCAAAGCCATTTGGACTTGTGTCACTTTCTTTTCTCTTAAAGCATCATTAGATTTGAAAACCAGCTATTTTGCCTTAGCGTGCATTAAGTTTACTTTCAACCTGCCGTGTGATTTCTGTAGTCTTTTTCGCCGCCCCACCACCATGTCTGTATTCCAAAGCTAAAGAAAATGGCCGAGTAAACTGATGTTGCATTATGTGAAAGAGGGCCACCAACACAAGAAGCAGGAGTAAATCTGTGTTCTGCAGCCTCCATTATCTGCTCACTGACTAAATTTAGACTGCATTTTCCTAAAGATCCCTTTAGCAAAACACAATTATCAAATATCAATTATCATAGCTAACAAAGTAAATGTTGACAGACTTTCTTAAATCGCTCCTGATCGCATCGTATATATGTCATTTTCAGTGCTTAGTGCAATGGTGAGTGCCTTCTTTGTTTCCATTGTTGCCTACAAAAGCAACAAGCTTTCTTCCAAGCAGAAAAAAAAAGTGGGGGGCCTAAAGTCTAAGCCACAGATATGGTGGACTAATCATGTTGTCATATTCCTTTAAAAATCTCGAAACAATGTAGCTGATAAGCACAAGGCAACCTTGTTAAAACAGGTGGCCCCAACTGACATTGGCATCATCTTTTGTGGGTGTAGTTTGATTAAACATAAAGTTGCATGCTCTCATGCTTTGTTTGATTTAGGCTTGAGTTTATTCTTTAAATGATAGCATCATGAATTTATTTCTATACAATTTTTTGCATTATGTATTTGATAGCGGATGGAAATCTAAACTATAATTCTCAGAACATAGCAAGAGTTTTGATGGGAATTCTAAATACCTTATGCTGGTGAAGGTGAATACCATATCCAATAATTTGAAGGATAAACTTTATATATATATATATAATCTGAGGACAGTTAGATGTCCCCATTTAAATCTATAGCCATAGCAGTCAACAATTATATCAATTCCATTATTGATTGGCGTCATTGGAAAAATATAATTATGCTCTGACCCCATTCATAAAGAAGTTTTAATACAAGATGGGGCCTAGCCGAATCAATATATCATGTATTTATTGTCTGCAGGTGCTGATGGGGTCCAGTTCTTGGATTTGCTGTTCAGGTTTGGATCGATGTTTACTTGGTCAATAAGTTATATGGGATCGAGTTAAGAAGATATCTGTGTGGTTTTAATGGCCTCTCGGACACTCGGAGCAGAATTATTGCTCGATATCCTTTTCATCAACTAAACAGCCTGCATTTATTGGTGGCATGAAGGTAGCATGAACTAGATGAGCAAATGTAGTAATGCAGAATTTGGACACTATTCTGATCCGAGTGAACTCGCCGAGCCAAGAACTGACCGAGTCAATCAGGTAACCTGTTACAGTCTCTGACTAATTAATTGGATATGCATCAAGCCACAGAGATGTCGACATTCTCGATTAATCATTTCATTCTTTACCGGCAGAGCTTTCTCGCCAACCTGTAAGAATAAATAAACAAGTAAATAGAACCTTTCTCTTTCCTGGGAGAATCTATAAGACCAGTCAATAGTAGTCGTTGTCCCGCGTCGATGCCCAAGTTAATTTCAAAATGAATTTAACTTTAGTTGATATTTTTTTTGCTTATGAT
The DNA here is from genome assembly GCA_037177415.1 of Kaempferia rotunda. Classification (NCBI taxonomy): domain Eukaryota; kingdom Viridiplantae; phylum Streptophyta; class Magnoliopsida; order Zingiberales; family Zingiberaceae; genus Kaempferia; species Kaempferia rotunda. The sequence goes on along the minus strand of JBAMIB010000061.1, from coordinate 738,346 downwards.
ATTTCGTTAGAACTAATTTTGCTATTTACCTAATCAAGTCTATTTAATTTAGTCATAATTTGTGTTAATCTGTATTCAATAATTAAATAAAAATGTTACTGAATAAGTTAATTCCAATTAATATATATGGTTCAAATGTTAAGAAGCGAAGAGTACTTCGAAAAATTTACAGTAAGATAAAGTCTGATATCACCTTAGACACTCAAGTCTCGAGGCCACCTCGGGCACCCAAGTCTCGAATCCACCTCGGGCATACAAAGTTCCGAGACCACCTCGGACATATAAAGTTTCGAGATCATTTCG
>JBAMIB010000061.1:713276-724126 GCA_037177415.1 Kaempferia rotunda | reverse complement strand
TATATATATATATATAACCATATGCATCTTTTATTCAATAAATGAAAAAAAAAACTTAGGACACAATCATAGCAGAAAAATAATCAACTAAGCTAATGTTGCTGCTTAGTCACATTAGACAGAAAAGTAACTAACCTGAAGCTGCCATTTGTCCAAATTCAAAGGATCCATTAATTCATAGACTTTCACACGACCATCTGAATAAGCAGCAACCTAGAAAACAGTTACAAAGTCATTAACATGTATAAAAGAGGAAGCCTAATGAACATGCTAGCATCTTTGTAAATCGGCTCATAAAAGCTGCCAGCACGTAAAGCTTACAACCAAGTGGCACATAGTCACATATTAGCACATTCAATATCAACAATCAACAACTGAAAAACTAAAAGTCTGTCAATAGACTGTTCAATTTGTATATTTTTGTCTACAATATGTAAGGCTCTATTAAAATGATATATGAAAGCAATTGTATTAGGATGAATTGGATAATGAACAGAATCTTCAATTTCATGCTTCACTTATGATTTAATTCTAATATACAGAAAACTAATTGTTCTCTTTCGATAAACATCGATGTATGAACTTATATCCATGAAAGCAAAACATAATTGTATATACCAATGACTGTTCGGCAAATTGAAATCAATTATGTGAGTGGTTCCATTTTACAAATTCAAGCTCTAGTTGAATTCTTCAAATAAATAAATAATAAACAAATGTTAATTTTTTATAAAAAAGGCATCCTGAACCTGCTGATCCAATTGGGTTACTAATATTGCATTAACAAAACTTGTTTGTATGATATAACTATCTGGACTTTCTCAACCTAACAATAAACATTTGGTATGTTATTGATACTCATTTTCAAATGTATACCATGATGAAATAATTTCATAATTTTATATTCTCCAGAAGTTGGTAGCATATCAAGTACAGTAAACATAAGAGAATTCCCTTTACTACCAAAGCTTCACCAATGTTCCATGTAACAACCAATCAAAGGTGCAGCATGTTGCATGTATCATCACGAGGAAGTCGCAGAGCTTAAACACGGCACAAACTCTTCACATAGACCTTTTAGTACATTATTATAACTCAAGGCTTTTTCACCTGATATGAGATTGGACAACTGAATTTGCAGAAATCATATGCTCAAGAAATAAATTTTCCAGCCGGGTATGCATATTGGAGCATAGATACAAGTTTAAGGGGAGAAGAGACATACGGCATAGACCATATTTGAGCATCTTCAGATTATGAGATTAACAAAACTATTAGCAAGTAAATCAGATTGGGGAAATTAATCACAAGTTTTTAAATCTACTTGACAACCATCAACAACTTTAAAATGTGCTTATGATTTACTTATAATTTAATTTCAACCAAAACTTACCATCTTCAGATTGGTCACAAATGCTCCAAATTGTAGTTCAAGTGCATGAGAACCACTGTTCTCAAAGAGTTTACAAAGCTTCCATGTTGGACATTGAGTATCTGATTACCAAAGTAAGATGAGGATGATAAAAATGGATCGAATAAGTCTCAAAATGAAAATCACCAATAGTAGATTACAGACAAAATAATAAATAAAAACTAATGAGAGGACAAAGAATTAGTAATATGTCCTGAATTTTTATCAACTTTATTTCGCACTCAATTTTCACAGAAAGAGGTTTAGATAGGCATGCTTGGATGCCATAATACCATAAATTTATGAAGCAGGAAGCAAGATAAATGGTGGAGAGAGTAAAACAGACAGGGACCAGTAATGCTCATACATGAATCAGCTAATAATTACCGAATGTTTAAACCGAACTAAAATCATATGAGTGTGTGTGTGTGTGTGTGTGTGTGAGAGAGAGAGAGAGAGAGAGATAGCATTTTAACAAATTTCTTTGACTATATATTCTAGGTTTCTGAATCCACTAGCAAGAAGGAGCATACGAATGAACATATTAGTGATGTTAAGGGTTTAGTTTGTATATTATGGAGTTGAGCAGTTTATTTGTAATGTGACAAATATATTACACATACTACTATCAAATATAAAGGTATAGGGAAAACGAAAAGATTGCATACTGAACCCTAGTTTATAAGTATTACCTTCTTCGATCTCCTCCCATAACGAAAACTTTCCATCTTCGCAGATGCAAGCTATGGCATCGCCACACTCTGGAGGACTCCAGACGACCTTCACAACGCAGCTAGAATGCGCCTGCAACGTCGTCCAAAACTTTGATTAAATACTCACTTCAATCAAAGCCATAAAAGAAACTTAAAATGAAATTAAAAAAAAAATCGCCTAGTTACAAAAGAAACCGCGGATATTGCGAATCAATCGATTTCAAAGCTACATTTGAGTCTCTAACAGGCGTGGGAGGAGGGGAAATGGGGCTGAATCGACCTTCCATTTGGAAGAGGAGGAGGGGGCGGCGGGATAATCATGGGAGTCGTGGATGGAAACGGAGCCATCTATGTGGCCCACGGCGATCCTCTGTCCGCAGTAGTTCCAAGCGCAGCAAACGGCGCCCTTCTCGAAGCTCGCTACCACCCTCTCCATCGCTCGCTCTCTCGCCCCTGAGATCGCCGGATGACGCGCACAAGATGAAAAAAAAAAAGAAGACTGAGAGTGCCCTGTGGCCCCAAAAAGCCGGAGTGCCACGAAGATAAAAACAAATCATCTCACGATTTGGATCACGACCTGTGTCCAGGCACCAGGCTCACGGATTCCGCCCTGTCCTGTCCAGCACACGGGCCCAGGTAAACGTGGGCAATATGGAAAGCCTACTTGAGTAATAAAATATTAAAATTTATATTTTTATAAAAATATATATTTATTATAAAACAAATCTAGTTGATATATATTATAGACTTTTGGACAACAAAAATCTCTATATATAAACATACTGAAAACAATTTTAAAAACAAAACATATAATTTTTATTTGATGTTCGGGCCGTAGCATTGTCGAATTTGAGATCCATGTGGAAAACCATCAACGATTCTCACTGTTTTCTGTTTAGAAACAAAACATAAAAACTTAATCTGATCACAATTGCTTCGGGAAAACATTACCAACATAACAGAGAGACGGAGAACAAGAACTAAAACTTCCACACACTACTTCATAATTTTCTCCAACAAATAAAGTGCGGCAGCACACATAGATTTAAGCACCGCATTGATCCTCCTCTTCTTCCTCCCCCGGCCCCTTCCGTCTCCGACTGATCCCTCGAAGTTCCGGCCGCCGCCGAGTCGTCGTCGGCCGAGAAGGGCAGGACCATGACGTGCCTCTCCAAGCAGTGACTTAGCGAGGCAAGCTCAAAGGAATCATACAGTGGGCTTCCGCAATCCCAAACTCCCACTGCTTTCTCTTCCATTCCTCCTCCTTTCCTCGCTTCCTCATCTGTCCCCACTCTTTCCATTAGCTACATCAAACATTAAAGCACTGAGTTGTATTGATATATACACTTCGTACATAGCTCAAGTATTAGAGCAATTAACCCATCTGAATTATTTAGCTGTGATGATATATATAAACTACGATTGTTGGTGAAATCTTGGCAAAGTAGATATGACTAATAATCAAACAACCACAAATTTATTGACAGTCGCCCAAATTCAGTGTGCTAATTGACAGATATTGCCTTATAAAGTATCATCTTTTATTTATAAAACTAATAAAAATAAGTCATTAGTACTTTTTTTTTATCAAAAAGCTTGTTCCAAGATACAGTGGAATTGAAGACTGTTCATTCACAGGACGAAGGAAGGAATAAAATGACGACTTGGATGCGTTATTATTATTAATTTGCCTATATGCTGATCCTGTTTAGATTCCAATTAACCGACATGAAAATTGTCTACTGACGGGGATGTTTTTATTTAAGAAGAATGCTTAATGTCATTATTTGTGGCCACATGTGTAATAAAAATTTATACAAATAAATATATATATAAGAATGTTTAATTTAACGCTGGCGAGCATGCTTAATATTTTTGTTTCCCAAAATATCCCTCTTTTCAAAAATATTATTGCATTAGGCACAAATTGCTTTAATATTGTCTAATATTACTTTAATATTACTATCACATGGTCAAAACTATCCAATGTTGACCAATTTTGCAATATTTTTTAAACTAGTATTAAACATTTTTATCTATATTTAAAATTAATGTCAGAATAATTTTGAGCAATGTTGAGATAATTTTTAATTAATTTTAGAATAATTTTGATTAATGTTTAATATTGCTCAAATATAGAGCAATTTTTTCTAAAATTATTACAACAAAAGGAATTTTAATGGGATCATAGCTTTAAAAAAATAAATATGAAATTATTTGTAGTGATGATACAATTTTATCAAAAATAAGTATTTGATACAGAATAATAATTCATGGCTAAATGTATGCCACATTATTTCAATATTATACTGCACAAATTTATTTGATGCAATTTACAATTTGTGTGGATGGAATCTTTACATAAGAAGCCAAAGGTAGACTACTTGTTTTATCTCAAATGATGCAATCCACTAATTTATTGTCTCTTTTTTTTTTTTTTTTTTTTTTTTTACAAATTTATCCTCTTCCTCACCACTCATTGATCACCACTATTTAGCAAAAAAAAAAAAGGAATTGGATTTTGGGAATTGTGTTATTGCAAGGTCATTTTTCTCTATACTTCTATGCAATTGAGAGAGTTTTATAAAAATTATAGACGAATTAAATTACGAGGTGTCAAGTTTCTTTCAATTAATTGAATGGAATTTAAATTATCCAGATTATTAGGGTAGAATGGTAATTTGAATCAAATAATTAGGTTTCGTGTCTGTTGACCCAATTGGCCAACAGCAAACGAGATGTTTAAATAGGAGGAAACAAGGGCTGAGGCGAATCGATCCCTTCTCGCCTGACCCCCTCCTTCAGGTAGACGAGCGCCGCCGCCTCCAAGCGCCCCGACGCCTTCCCAGACTCCCAGTCCCAGCTGCTGCTGGCCTCCACCATCATCGGCGTTTATCGAGATCGGAGTCGGCCGCAACCTGACTTCCCTCTTTGAATCCGAGCCTACTCTCTGTCTCTCTCGTTTCCTCGCTGTCAGGTGGAGGTTCCCAGTTGGCCAGGGTACGTTCCATGGCATCGGAGGATGTGGTTGGAAAGAGTACGGGGGAGTCGGCCGTCAATACGATCGTGAACCTGGCGGAGGAGGCAAAGTTCGCGCGGGAGGGCGTCAAGGCACCTGGCCACGCGATCCTTAGTATCTGTAAATCTCTCGTTGCAGGAGGTGTCGCCGGAGGAGTGTGAGTTGACTCATCTGCTCTCTCCTTTAGGTTAATTGTCGCAGAAGCTACGTTTTTTCCTTTAGAAAAAAAGGTCATTTCCAAGCATTATCTGCAGCATTGTGTGTGTGTGTGTGTGTTTTATTTCCTTTGGTATTGTTGCGATTAATGATATTCTAGATTTTAGTGTTTTTTTTTGGATAATTCTCTCACGTATAGATTATTTATTGCATGCTGTCTCCGGTAAAAATAATTTGGATTATACTATAGCTTGAATATCTGTTAGTAGGAGGTTCTTTAAGGCTCGTTAGATCCCTAATTCTCAAAGAGAAGTTGGGAGACAACCTTGAAGAACTAAGTATATATTGTCCGTAAATGATTCTGTATACATCAAAGATACACAACTGTAATAAGTACAGTAATAAATATTACACGTTCTTTATGTGGGATTTTCCCTCTCGTTTGTGAAAGTATGGCGTGTAAGTGTTTCATATTCCATGGATAGGGTGGTTTGAGAATATAATTTTCCTTTCCATTCTCATCTAATATCACATTTTCTCTCTTATGCACGACATAATTCCTGATTAAAACTAAACTTCTTTGTACGCTCCACTTAGCTTCAGAACCTGTGTCCATAGTACCATTATTCACTGATATTCTTGTTCAAAGTAGGCATTCAAAGGAATCACAACAAAGTGTTATGCAACAGAGTCAATGGCTACTTGTATTTCACTTTTTCAGCTCTTCAAAAACATATATCACAATGGCTTTTCCATACAGTACTCTATGGAGAATAGACCAAAAATTCACGTCTTCAATACTTGACTTAATATAAGTAAACAGAACAATTCAATCTAACAAAGACTAGGCTTTATTTTTTCGTCGCTAGTATAACTTGCATTTTCATTTTTTCAAATTTTTTTCTTCAGTAATTGTTTAAGTAGATTTGATGGTATGCTATTATTTATTCTACTAATGTAAAGACGAATTAGCATTTGGTAGCAAAATTTTTGCAGATCAAGGACTGCTGTTGCTCCACTGGAGAGGCTAAAAATCTTACTTCAGGTAAAGCTTCCTTTTCATCCATTGTTTTTTTTTTCCCTTTTATGGATGTTGAAGATATGACGTGATTTAGATTAGTCTTTTGACTTTGCTTATGGTGAAGTTTCTGAACTTACTCTTTTCGTCGAGATCTTGTTTAAATATATAAAATCGATTTTTTTTTACACATTTGATTATTTGGTACCTGAAAACTGAATCAATAAATGTATGAAGGACCGAGATTGAAGAAAGAAATTAATGATTCACTTTTCTTTAACAGATCAAATTCCAATTTATTGGAATGTAAATAATGCATGCCTCCTTGAATGCTTTTTCCTCTTTGCCAACTTGATCGTAATTCATAAAAGTACCATTTGGTAACTTGGTTGCAACTTAGAACCATTAAACTGCTTTTTGAATAATATAATCAGCATCATGATAATATAGGTATTGTTGTGCAGTTGAGAATATAATGTCCAAAATGCATGGAAGTATATGATATATTAGGAATGTTGACATAGTAAAACAGTATCTTAGTACGGTTGTCAGAAGTCCAGGCCACCACTAAATTATTGGTCCTATTATTATGTAAGTACTTAAAAGCAATATCTGGGGCAGTACCATCCTTTTTTTTATTATTGAATCCAATGTACATAGTTTCCTGCTCTCCTTATTAGTCATCAGATATGATTCAAATTAAGTATCACAACAAGAAGAATTTTACTGGTTCTGATTGGTTTTGTGGAGTTATATCTGTGTCAGATGCATCAGCAGTTCAAAAATCTGTATGGAATATTAGGAGACTCACAAGAGTTCCTTTATGATAAAGAACTTGAACACATGGGCATAATGCAAGCATGTTATGGCCATTACTTGTAAAATATGGTGTGTGCAGCGGACATAGTGCAACCACATGTTGTAGTTGATGATATCACAATGCAAAGGGTACGAGGAAGGAGAAAAGGATACCAAATATACATGTAAAAAAAAAAGACTATTTCCGTTACCGAATACATCAAATTATATTTTATAACATAGCAAATAGCTTTTGAATACATTTAATTAAACTCTCTATGCTCGAATGAATTATCAATAAGCAGGCAATCAGATCAATGATTGACGAGTGAATAATGATAATAAAGAGTCTTGAATTTCTGGTCTTTTACCAACTAGTCACCCAAGTAAATTACCTCACAATGGCTGACATCCTTAATTTTACCTTCAATTGATTGATCAAATTTAATTGGACGGTGAATACTTTCATATGAGGTTTCAAAAGTTCCAACAAATTGATATCCATATCCCAGATGATGGACATAGATAATCTACATAATTTAACAATCTTCTTATAAACAGTCTGGCTATATGTGATACATTGTTTTTTTTCTACAATTAAATGTCATTTTGAAAATCAATCTATAAACAAAAACTATTCTAATTGATAATGTAAAAGGGAATAATCTAATAATTAATCTGGAGATATCCTAGAAATGAAAATGGTCTGGACCTGAGAACCAGGGTCTTTGCTTTTGTCAGCTGGCCACCTTTGGATTTGTGTAAACTAGTGTGTTTAACTGAATAAAGCTGACTGCATGTAGGTGCAAAATCCTCACAATATTCAGTATAATGGAACGATTCAAGGTCTCAAGTTCATATGGAAATCAGAGGGTTTCCGAGGGCTATTTAAAGGCAATGGAACCAACTGTGCACGCATCGTCCCAAATTCTGCTGTTAAATTCTTTAGCTATGAACAAGCTTCAAGGTATTTCTATGTTTTTATCATTCCCATATAATCAATACTTCAATGAGAAAAAACATGATATTGTGCCATATGAAGATTCTAGATAACAAGTAGTTTGCCCCTTTTCCCTCAAGCTACTGTATATATATCAGCAAGGCTTATTATTATTGACGTTTTTGTTGTGTCCGGGAAGCTAGCTTTGTATTCGTGTTGATGTTTTTGTTTTGTGCTTTATTTTTTTTTTCCAACCAAGCAGTGCTAATTGTTCTAATCCCGTACTTACACAAATTTTAATTCTACTGCAGTGGAATTCTGTGGTTTTATCGGCAGCAGTCTGGCAACGGTATCATTCTCTTTCTTGTCGTGCCGTTCTTTGTTTTTTTCTCTCCAATTTCCTTCACTGCTAATATTTCTCATTTGAGAATATCAATTTAAGAAACAAACTGCTTTTGTTTGGATTCTCTGAGTTCACATATCTCACACATGTTAAGGTGTCCACTTCGTTAGATTTAATTGAGTTGCCCATATTCCCCTGTCTGAAAAGATTAAACTTTGGGTAAGGGCAAATTATACTGTGTTATTCTAATCATGTGCAAGTCAGATTAGCAATTGAAAGGCTTGCACATGAAACCAAGTAGAAGTGTGGTGAAAATCAAAGACGGAAGACCAAGCCAAGAGTGTGAAATCAATTCTGTGAGATAAAATCTCTTGATTACCCTTGCACATGTGCAAGATTTGATTGGTTAGGATGATGCCTGAAGTTGAAGCTCTAAGTCAAGGATTGCTTAAGATGACACAACTTTATTTATACCTCGGATGATCTAAAATAAGTGTATACTTTTGGCATTTCCCCTCTTCCTTCTCTGTTTTATTGATATTTTCATCTTGAGAACTCTGACTAACTTGATTGTGTTTGGAAATTATAATATATAGTATCACTAAAACTATTTCTACAGAAAGAGAAATAGGTATTTGGTTTGACAAGGACTTCTTGTTGACTTGCTATTATTTACTACAATTGGTAATAAATAGAATGCTAATACAATTTGTTAAAAGTATTGCACACCTACTCTAGGTCAATTATGTCTGTGAACTTCAAACACCTGTAGACAGATGTCTAACAAGAACTGCCTCTTTCCTTCAGTTTGGGTTGCACATTATTTTTCTAGGATGGTATCCTATTATTGGAATCAAATAGTGCTACTGTTTAATTTACTTAATAAGGGAATGTCACACACATACAGATGTCGACATCTATGTTTTCAGATCCAGATAATTGGTAGTATCTTTGAAGGAATAAGTCTCAACATTCTATTTCACACTGTTATCCATGTTCTATCTCAGTTGCTTTTTTTTTTCATTAAATAATTGCACTTTTATTCACTAAATGTGCTTTTAATTGATACCTGCACTTCTATATGTAATACAAGATTACAACATGGTAATAGATTTGTATTTAAGGGTTGGTTGTGTTTGCTGAAGCTAACTAGATCAAAGAGGGAAAAATATGGACACCTATTCATGCATCTTTGTAGTTGGATAGTATGATTGCTATTGCATGGCAACATTGTACCAAATTTTGTGTTTACCAAAGCCAACCTGCTTAAGGGGGAGCTGTGTGGACCTCCATCCATATATTCTTCTGCCTTGATGGTTGGTGCCAATTTTCTAATGTGTCTCACATGTTTCACTGAAATTTGTATTTCACTCACTTGTCCAGTTATTCTTCAGTAGTTATCAAGTTATCTTGAAACATTATTTACCTGCATACTTGCATTATTCCTTCAGTTGCTTGCCTATGTTTTAGGTTTTTAGGGCATGTTTAATTTTTCTCCCTTGAGAGTTAAGTGAACACCCCACCAAGCTGTTGTTGTTTATATACTAAACTGCCAGACCATGCTTCTTGTCCATTTAAGCATGAAACTGTTGAAAGAACAAACAAGGTTCTAATTACAGTCACATGTAGAGTTAGAAGTAGAACCTTCTGTATTGCACTTAAGAGTATATGATCCTCTCATCTGAAGTTAATTCATTCACCTTGCTCACAAAAAATCCAAAAGATTCAAAGTGTACTATAGCATCTTTTTTCCTTTAGCCATTGTCTTTTGATGCTATTTTTCTGTTTGTGGGACAAATCCATTGACATATAAAACAGGACCAATTCTCTTTCAAAACTTTTTCCCCATTTCTTTGCCATGTTTGGAACCAGTATAGGGGTTGCATCATCTACACCTATGATAGTTTTTTTGGTTCAACTGGTCTAAAATTGGCTTCAGCCAGGTATTTTCTATCGTTTCAATTGGGTTGAATTAACCTTTGTTTCCAAGATTATTTGATTGAATTGGCTGGTTGAGTCCGGTTTTAAAACACCACTAGTTGGAGTGGATATGTCTGGATGAAACAAAATAAAAAATAAAAGATGCTCTTCGCACAACCATGGAAAAAAAAGAATATTTGTGTTTTCTATTCTTCTGTTGTAATATTATTATTCTTCGTTATAATAAAACACTATACTGTCGGTATGTTTCTTATAGTATGTTGCAATTCTTGCAGAAGATGCTCAGCTTACACCTGTTTTGCGGCTTGGAGCGGGAGCTTGTGCTGGAATTATTGCAATGTCTGCTACTTATCCTATGGACATGGTTCGTGGCAGAATCACTGTGCAGGTGCTTTTTATCTTCAACTAGTAGCTCTTCTTTATTAATATTTGGAATCAGCAATGAGTTTGATTGGTATTATTGCTCATCCTCTTGGCTTGTTAATTATGCAGAGTGAAAAATCCCCTTACC
>JBAMIB010000061.1:691601-713176 GCA_037177415.1 Kaempferia rotunda | reverse complement strand
AATAGTTATATGAAAAAATAATATAAAATTTCTATTAACACAATAATAATAATCATATTCAATCTCAAAAATATTCTTTTAGTTTATAAGACGATCCAATTTAACGGCCAACAAAGTACCTAATCTACGTAGCAGAAACTATTGAATCTTTTGATTCGAATATGAACACCGGAAATAATATTCTAAAGACAAGACTTGTTGATTCCGTAGTACACTAGACAATGGACATTCAAAAATTTATCATTTTAAGGAAAAGAAATGACAGAATATTTTTGATTAAAACTTAATTAAAAAAAATTAAATATATATTTAAATAATATGAAAATCATACCGTAATTAGGTAAAAGATTAAAAAATAATAAAAAAAAGTTAAAATTTGTTGGCTCCAAAGATTTGAAACTAATTGGTTAAGACTATATTTTAAAATTAATTATAGCTATATGAAAGACCTTCGATTTGATATATTATAGATCTCGTTGTTCAATCCGAGTCAAAAATTATGACCTATCAAAGTTTCTCTCAATCATGCTCCGGTCCTACCGATCATATTCCGATCCTATCTTGCTGCGATCCTCCTCAAAAATTGATTCTGTACGATCCTCGATCGATTTATACTTCCGGATCATAGGATCGTACGATCGAACGATCCAAAATTGCGATTCTACAAACTATGAATGAGCTATCGAGCTTATTCAAACTTGTTTAGTTCAAATTAAGCTTGAGTTTTATCAAAATTAACTAGTCAATCCGTTGGTTCTAACAGAGGTTATTCAATTGCTCCTTCTGAGAACATGCTTGAAAATTCAACTTAATCTAGATCTTACTTCCCACCTATGCTTTCTATAACTTACACACTCCACCTAACTGCAAAAAATTCTATCCTAACAGTGAGTTTCATCAGAACCAGCCATTCACTAAGATGCTGCATTATTGGGATGCTGAGGCACTATCGCACCGGAAGACGTGCTATTCTACATCCGATCCACTGACAGTAACTTCTATCTACACTGGTTTCGTGAAAACATTCTCGATCGAACAATTCTGTCGAACAGCGAAGCTATCCTCTCCGAGCCATTCCCAGGCACAAGTCTTGTGGCATCGCCTACTTTCGAGCATGGAGGATCGCCTCGACACCATCCGCCGGGGACAAAGTCTCGTTTGCCTCTGCCAAGGAGCTCCGCGTCGATTTTGTCCAGCACGGGATCGTTACGCTTGAACTTGCGGCCGAAGAGGGCATTGCTCCCGACCATCTTCGGGAAGTCATCCACGGTGAGGTCGTGAGGGTGCTGCTTGGGAGGCCTGTCCCAGGAGATGTAGTGGAGGTCATGGTTAGCGACGGTGCGAGCAAACTGAGGCGAGTTGCAGATTACTGTCTGGAAGTATCCCTCCGGGGAGGAGACGAAGTTGGTGTAGTACATGAGCAGGATTCTTGGCAGGTTGTCCCATCCCCACACGCAGAACTCAGCAAACTCTCGGGTGATTGCAACCCATGCAGACCCTGTTAAGAAGAAAGAAAGAAAGAAAGAAATTGTTGGATCTTCTTCACATTTGATAAAGAATTTGGTTAAAAGTCTAAGTATATTCAAGCTATGATCATGCAGAGTGAGTAAACTTTGTACCTGTGAACAGTTTGAATGCAGATGGCAACCCTCGCTCGGGTGTAACCCAGAAGATATCAGATTTGTTAACGGAATACAGTCCTGGATCGACTATCAGAGGTCTTGCTCTCTTCAGCCTGCAAACACAAGGACCAGAGTCGAAGCCAATTTATATGTTACGAAGATAAGTTTATACTAACTCTTTCCACCCCAATCTGCTCGTATGCTCCATAAAGCTTACGTTCCTCGGCAGAGATGAAAAGGCATGTAATATATCTACAGGTAAGAACGAAATCCCAATTAGAGATCATTTTTATGATTTGTTGTTGTTTTTTTAATGATTTGAAGAGACTCACCGTCTTGTGTAGCAAGGGGGTAATCCGATGCGCTGAGATTGATGAACCAATCCCAGTTCTTCCCCATCTTGAGCAATATGGCACAAGCATGGAGCGTGTTGGCCACCATCGTCGGGCCTCTGTAAGTGACCATGTTGGCTTTCTCGATCACGCGCACGTTGCCGACGGCCGCAAAGACAGCGTCCCTGGCGACGCGAGCGGAGAGCTCGCGCCGCTCCCCCACCGGCGACTCCAGATCGAGGTGCACGACGTAGAGGTTGTGGGGATGGTACATCGCCCGCAGCGTGCGCCAGAGGCGGTCCAGGTCGCCCTTCGACCCGGATATCAGGTAGGCGAGTCGAGGAAGCGCTGGGGACGGGGGAGGAGCCGCCGCGAGCGCTGCCGCGGGTGCGGCGCGGACGACGACGAACATGGTCCGGAAGGAGGAGATGATGCCGACGTTGGAGGAGATGATGGCGACGACGAGGAGGGCCGAGATCAGAAACAGCAGCCACCACGCCCATCGCTTCTCCATCGGAAATTGGGATTTTGCCCTCGTTAATTCCATCGAATCCGCAGAAATAAATGCAATCTCCGGCCGCTTCTAAATCAGTAATCTTTCCGATCGATTCGACGAGCGTTTTTCACCAAAAGAAAAAAAAAACGCAAGCGGACTTGCGATGGTCACAAATCGTGCGGCGATCGCACTCATTTATGAGAACGATGAATTCGTGAGAATTAGAACATGTCAATCGAAAAGAGAGAAATCGAAATAATGAAGAAGAAGAAGAAGAAGAGGCCGATAAATAAACTGGATCCTCCTTTTTCTCAAATATACCGGATTCATTTCATGTCAACGATTACGAAAAGAGAATGGATGAATAAATAAATAAAATAAAATGGAATTATTTCAATTGGCAATACAATTTTGATGATAAGATTAAAGAAAGTTTATCTGGCAGGTGAGAATCAACTGCAATTGCCCCACTAACGTGAATTTTCTAATTTTGAATATTGAGAAAAAAAAACATTTGGACGTGGCGAAATCAAACGTATTTGAATATTTAGTATTTATCTTAAATATAACCAATGAAGATAATTTGGGAGTGGAAACGCGCTGAAGCAAGTGGGAATGTGAGGAATATTTAATTGCCTAGATCCAATAAACATAAACTTAGAGGACAGTTAATTCCTTTTATAATAACTATGATATTTAATAAAGATAGAACAAATTGTTTTCTTCGGAAAGAATCGTTCTAGTTAATTCATATGGTATCTGATTATATTGCAGACATATAAATAGAAAAGAAGGCTGAGAGGAAAGGTAGATAAAATGAGAAGGCGATGAACGTTGAATCGAAATTAAATTTGAAATTAAAAAGTCAAAACCTCATAAATATCTATCAAATTTTTACAGTAGCATTCATGTAACCATCAACAGTGCTCGAGTCTTTTCTTCAGTAAGGACTTGACGCTTCATTTGAATTTAAAAAACAAAAATTTATTTATAGTTTCACCACAATTACGACATCTCACAGGAAAACGATGTAATCACACTCGCATTTCACAGCAATGAAAGAGGGCGAGGGACTGTACACCGAACATTTATTTTCAACGTACAGTGGACAGCTTACTCTTCGTCCATGTCATCCACCTCCTCGTCTTGCAGCACCCTCATCTTCTTCACAGCTTGAGCAGCATCACTTTTGGGTGCGCCATTAGGAATCTCGATAAGGATATCAGACTTCTGCCCGGTTGTGGCATTAACGAGTCCCCCGTTCTTCTCCACTCTGTAGACCAATTCTTTTTTCTTTTGATCGGCGTCAATGTAGACAGTTGTGTTTTCATCAATCTCCCCCTTTATCAGCATTTTCGATAGTTGAGTAACGACTTTCTTCTCTAGCCATCTTCTAATCGGTCTTGCACCATATACCTGTAGTAAGTCAGGAGATTCTATTAGCTCACAGTCTTCTTGGTTGATCATTGAAATAGACACAATCGGCACATATGTACTTACTGGATCATAGGACTCCGACAAAACTATGTCCAAAGCAACATCTGTCACTGCCAACGCAACGCCCCTCTCCGCTAAACGAAGAGCAACATCTTTCATTTGGAGTCTAGCCACCTTCCTCAATTGTTCGTGCGACAGCGGATCAAAGATAACTATTTCATCGAGTCTATTCAGCAGCTCAGGCCTAAAATGTCTCTTCACCTGCACAATCAAGATTACATAATGATAGTTAGATTCATGAAATTATTTAACATTGCGATGGAGACTGAAAATAAAAGTGAAAATGTTTAGGGTACCTCTAGCAGAACTCGCTCACGAGCCTTCTGCATTGAAGATTCACCGGCTAGTCCAGCAAGAAGATGTTCGGCTCCAAGGTTAGAAGTCATGATAATAACAGTGTTTGTAAAGTCCACGGTCCTCCCTTGTCCATCGGTTAATCTACCATCATCAAGAACTTGGAGAAGGGTATTGAAGACGGCAATGTGAGCCTTCTCCACTTCGTCAAAGAGGATAACACTATATGGTCTGCGTCTCACCGCTTCAGTCAGTTGCCCACCCTCTTCGTGGCCAACATACCTAAAATCAAATTAATAAGAAACCAATTTAGCATCATCAAGGTATTAACGAAGCAAATATAAGCAAATAACAATGTAGAAGCTACACATACCCTGGTGGAGCACCAATCAAGCGTGACACAGAGTGTTGTTCCATGTATTCTGACATATCGATGCGAATAAGCAGGTTCTCATCATCGAATAGTTGCTCCGCGAGAGCCTTTGCTAGTTCTGTTTTACCCACGCCCGTTGGACCAAGGAAAAGGAATGAACCAGTTGGTTGTTGTGGGCGACCTAGACCAGCTCTAGACCGAAGCACTGCCTCTGCGACTGCATCAACCGCCTGATTTTGGCCAACCACTCTCTTGTGTAATCTCTCAGCAAGGCCAATTAGCCTTTCCTTCTCGTTTTGCCCAAGCCTGGTCACTGGTATTCCTGTCCATCGGCTGACCACCTATCCAAAACAACAAAAACTCTCAGCAAAGGGGTTCATGGATAACCACAATGTTAAGCAATTGAACTTTTAAGTCATACCTCTGCAATTTGCTCAGGCCCAACAGTCTCGGTCAGCATCAAATTCTCAGTGGTGTCCCCCTCAAGCTTTGCTAATGCATTTTCAACGTTTTGCAAGTCATAATACTTGATATCTGCAGCACGAGCCAAATCCATCCTACGTTCAGCTTCCTGCATAGTGTATAGTAGTTCTTCCCGACGTTGCTTCAACCTTCGAATCTCATCAACTCTATCTTTCTCCTTCTTGTACTTCATAATTAATGGTTGCAACTTATCCCTCAAATCGTCCAACTCTTTCTTAACCTGTATTGAGTTGAAGAACATATGTAAGATAATATGCCACATAATAAATAAGAAGCAAATCTTAATGTTCACGGTGCGATTGATATTCACCTCTACTAGCCTTGCTTTGCTAGCTTTGTCCTTCTCTTTTTCGAGAGCATGCAATTCAACTTCCAACTGAATCCTTTTCCTCTCCAAATTATCAATCTCCTCTGGCTGACTATCAAGTTGTACCCTCACATTTGCACAAGCTTCGTCAACCAAGTCGATTGCCTTATCAGGAAGGTGTCGGCCTATCAAAAGCATTAAAGCAACACTCAGATGGCTAACACGGCAAGAAGTTAATTTCTTTATACCAAGAACATTTCACAATTTGGTATGTAAACTGAACACAAAAGAATCCAACGAAGATCCTAACCAAGTTACAATGTTGCCGAAAGTGCACGATGCTCCAGGTCTTGAAGCTTTAAATATATTAGCAATTAGGTTCTCTGCTGTCTAAGACAATTCAAATTTACCCAAACTGCTATTTTGTTGATTCAAGTAGTTCTCATAAGCTTAACAGTAGTACTAGTCAATTTGTCGAAGTTCCTCTATCGGTTTGAAACATTAGAAGACTATATAGATAACACGATTTTCATTCTGACTGCAATAGAACAATTCATAACCCTAAACTATAGTATTCCTAATAACCCAAACGCACAATCAGGTAAGAGATTAGCTAAATTGCCGATTGTTTTAATCAAGAAAAGGTGTTCGATGAACAGTTCTATGGCTTAGAGAAGAAGTTTAGAAACATACCAGTTATGTATCGGCTGGAGAGCTGAGCTGCAATCACAAGAGCCCTGTCCTGGATTCGAACACCATGATGCCCTTCGTACCTCTCTTTAAGACCACGCAGAATGCTGATGGTGTCTGGAACGCTAGGCTCAGCAACATACACTTGCTGGAATCGACGCTCAAACGCGGCATCTTTCTCGACATATTTCCTGTACTCCTCTAACGTGGTTGCTCCGATACAACGCAATTGGCCTCTGGCGAGCATTGGTTTGAAGAGATTCGCAGCGTCCATGGAGCCCTCAGTGCGCCCGGCGCCGAGCACGAGGTGGATTTCATCGATGAACAGAATTACTTTTCCATTGGCCTCTTCCACTTCCTTGAGAACTGCCTTCAGGCGCTCCTCGAACTCCCCACGGTACTTGGCACCCGCAACAAGTGCGCCCATGTCGAGCGCCACTAGGTGAACGTCCAGCAGATTGCTCGGTACATCGCCCCTTAAGATT
The DNA here is from genome assembly GCA_037177415.1 of Kaempferia rotunda. Taxonomy (NCBI): domain Eukaryota; kingdom Viridiplantae; phylum Streptophyta; class Magnoliopsida; order Zingiberales; family Zingiberaceae; genus Kaempferia; species Kaempferia rotunda. The sequence continues at coordinate 706,597 of JBAMIB010000061.1, read as the reverse complement.
CGCTGTGCAAGGCCTTCAACGACGGCCGTCTTACCGACACCGGGCTCGCCAATAAGGACGGGATTGTTCTTTGTCCTCCTCGAAAGAATGCGGACGACACGACGAATCTCCTCGTCGCGTCCAATCACAGGATCGAGCTTCCCCGCAACCTCGACGAGATCTCGGCCATAGGTCTTGAGGGCCTGGAAATTGGAGTCCCCGGAAGCGCTCTCGACTTTCTTACCCTCTTTGCCGCGGAGCTTCTCGACTTCAGCGCGGACCCTAGAAGAGCTGATTCCTGCTTCCTTGAGACAATCGACTATCTGAGAGTCCTCGAGAAGGCCGAGAATGAGCTGATCGACGGCGAGGTGAGAGTCCCCGCGGGACTTCATGGAGGACTGAGCACGGCGGATGACCTTCATGAGAGACGTCGAAGGGGGGATATTGTCTGGTGGTGGGGACTGGGAAGGGATCTTCTTGAGAGCGGTGGAGACAACGCGCTCAAAGGACTGCGCAGCAGAGTCGCTGGCGCCTCCGGAAGCATTGGCAAGGGCCTGATTGAGCAACCCCCCTGCGTCGGCGGCGAGAGCGGAGGCGAGGTGGAGAGGGGTGATCTGAGCGTGGCCTGATTCGAGAGCTAGACCGAGGGCGGCGGCGAGGGCCTCGTTGGTCTTGTGGGTGAACTTGTCGGGATTCATAGCGGAATTCTCCGATCAATCGAGGTGTTGATCGCTGGCTTATTTCTGTGTGCGATGACGGTGGAATTTTGTTCTTCTTTTCGTTGGATGAGGGAGGAGAGACGACGACGCCGCTTTGATATAGACAGGGAAGCAGCGATGATTCTGGAAGGTTAGAGAAGGTACTGGACTCGATGACGAAAAACCAGGTGTCGCTGGAAGGGATGGGAGGGGGCCCAAATTAAGATGAGTGCGATCCTAAACCGTCAGATATGCATCCTACGGTGACTATGGGTACTCCAGAAAAAAGGAGAGAGTTCGTGAGTTTGGTTAAATCGGTGCGGTGAAGTGTTAGTTGAGACAGAAGGTTCGGGAAGAGCACGGGACGCGAGGTTTTGATTGGGCCTCCGTCAGTTTAATTGTTGGGCTAAAACAGTCCAGAGACCCAATAAAAATAGAGAATGGTACTTGTATTCCTCACAAATTATTTTATTTTATTCTCTATGATTTTAAATAAAGTATTTCATAATTATAAAATAGAAATAAATATTCTCTTATTTCAGATCGAGTCGCGGCGAACCCAATGTGACACGATAGGTTGAGGCCATACTATGCAGCTTGGGTTCACACCCGAGTGACGGTCTGACGGACATGGCTTTCGATAATAGCTACACTGAATCTAATCCGGCTTGACACATGAATGGCTCGATTGGGTTGCACCATTTGGACATCGCTACCCTGACAGAACAGCGCATTCAGTCCGACGTGTCACATGCTCACATGCTACCACGTATAAATCCGCATGTGGAACTTCTTCTCTACCCAACCGCATCAATTAATCGCTAAGACTTTCGATTGTTCGCCACCTGTCCCTTCCTTATCAATACTACTCCATCACTTACCACCTACACGTCATAACGGCTCGGGGGGTCACTCTACCCGCTTTTTAACTCGTTAAAAATCAGGACCCACGAAGTAGTTTCCCTGGTCGTCGGTACGGGCGACGTTGGGTGTGGTATTCTGATGGAGTTTGTGTTTACGATTGACGTGACGCGTCCTTTATAGTCGCCTGACATCACCTGCCATTTACTCGCACCGAAAGCGATCCGCGCCTTGTCCCGCTCGACGTCTCGAATACGTGTCTTGCGTGCCACGACCGCTGCTCTTGTAAGCCTGTATTGTGGTTAGTCAATTTGTTATAATACGGAGCCGGAGGTCATCGTCAAGACAGACGCGTGGCTTGTCCATTGGTTCCGCCTTCCCTTTTATCCCCTTCCCTTTTTTCTTTTCTCCCTCGGCCTACTACTCCCGATCAGCGATGGAATCTGATCCACCGCCGGATCCCGTCGATCTGGGCCGCACTGGGACGGAGGACTGCCCCGCCGCCGAGACCTCTGCTCATGGTTCCGAGAGCGCGTCCGGATCGGTTGAAGAGGCGGCTGAGACAAACCCTGCGTCGGTGGTGCCGGAATCGAGGAAGAGATGCCTGTGGAGGAGGGGAGGGGCGGCGGCGGTTACGTGGGGGTCTTCATCGACAGTGGGGCGGCGCAAGGAGATGGAGGACGCTGTCGCGGTGGCTCCGGGGTTCTTGGACGTAACGTGCGAGCAGGTAGGTGGGTGCTCCGCGCTTCCGGCGTCGGGAGAGATTTCGACAGTGCGGTTTTTCGGCGTGTATGATGGGCATGGCGGCTCCCAGGTATGTTGACGTCTGTCGTATGTTCTTTCGCGTAGTAGAGGATGCCTACTTGATGTTGGTGAAACGAGGATCAGATGTAGTTTCTTTATTTTTTTTTCAGGCACCTATTTGATCTTGTTCTAAAGGTTCTCTCGCCCTCCTGAAATAGGCTGTGTTTTGTCTATTGCACATATATGCACGCTTCAACATCTCTAGCAATCTGGGTGGGAAAAAAAACATGCAGTTATACGACAACACTTCGATAGAAAATAATAACATTTTATTTCAGAATACATTTATCAGAAGTCCTGACAAATGGTGGTCGGTTCAGGAAATGCGCTGTGAGTTTTCACCTCTGTTGAGAAAATTTGCCCTACTTGATAAGTTGCCACTTGGAGAGGGCAAATGCACTCGAAGAAACCCATTTCATGTGCATTTTAGGAGGCTTTTTTAGCATTCATGTTAGAACTCTCCGTTTAATACCAATACAATCTATTCAGATTGAAAGCTACCAAACTGCTTAATTTGTCTGTTATTGGATCGTTCTATCGGCCTCTGATTGGAAAGGGAAAGATGTGGAAATCTCCAAGAATGTACCCAGCGGGTTTTTACACCAAGTCACCAACGCTCTAAGTCAGAGTGGATTTCGAGAAAGTGTATGGGAGTTAGTGTGAATCTCTTGCTTATCAAATACATATTTTTATAGTCGAAGCTTCTAAGGGTTAGGTTTGAGCGGTTGACTTATTTGACATCAGTGTTTACATGTCAATCTACATGTCAACTGTCGGTTTGCACGTCTTAATTCAAGTTTCAAAACGTAATGCCCATTGGTTTATGCCTTTTTGGTTAATTGGCATCCCTGTTTTGGTTGGAGTTATAAGCAAGTGAAATTAGACCCATTTAATGTATCTCTAATTATGATTTATTTTGCATCCAAAAGATTTGACTTTTATGAGACATGAGACTAATGGAGGGTGTATAATTTGTGAGTTAGGTGGTGAATTTATAGTAATCCTTGGCAGTATCAACTATGTGTGTGTCGGGGGTACACAAGCTAAACGATGATTAGTATTTATTATGGAGTAATAATTAATTTCAATCGCAGACATAACCGCTGACAATTGTCAGAATTGGAGCTCTGACATTCGACACTGATCACATGATCTGATAATTAGGTCCAAGCATCCTTTGTAATGAAGTAGGTCTTATGGAGTAATATGAAGTAGCTCTTCTAGAGGTAGACTAAGATAATTTAAGAGTACAAGATTTTTGTAATGTCTTGAGGATGCTTAATAGGGTATGGTAATGCCTTTCCTCCCTGAAGATGTGGCACTTTCCAGCCATCCATATGCAATCATATGTAAGGATGTTGATGTGTCATTCCTGAGTTTTACGTTTTACAATGAGATAGCTGACATAAATTTGGCTTTACATGTGGCATTATATAATTGTTCTGTAGGCTGTGATGAGTTTGACCTTCTTTGGACATGCAATGATATATTGGTAGTTGTCTAAACTAAGCCATAAGTCACATTGAGTATTCTGGGTGTTCACATGTTTGTCGCATCTCTCTCACTATATTTACTTCATGAAAAGGACAATTTACTCATATCTTTTGGATTTTGGGTTGTTCCAAGCACCCCTTTTATTCCAAAATTTCCACTTTACTGTCCTTTTTAATTTAGCTTAACAAATTTATGTGAAAACAGACTTTCGAAAAAAAAACTCCTTTCAATTGTATCTAGACTCCAAATAGAGATTCATTTAGTTCACTCGAATATTTTCTTTTCAAAATTTCTTGCGCACCTAGCAAATCTATTCAAGTATGCTAGGCTATAAAATTGCTGTTATAAAAGAATGTTGAATGAATTCTATCATGTTTCTTAATATGAGAAACTGATTGAATAAAATGGAATAATTTCCTTACAGGTTGTTAAATCAATAGATCCCTTTAATACTTATCCCATTATCTATTATATTCCATCAGAGTATATAGCCTATCTGATTCTGGTATTTCTGAAATTTATGCAGTACCAGTAAAATATAATTTCATTACCTCTTTTTTTTTAAAAAAAAATATTTAGGTGGCAAATTTTTGTGCAAAAAGAGTTCATGAGGTGGTGGCCGAGGAATGGGATAAAATTCAGAATCCTGAATGTTGGAAAAGAAGGTGGGAGGCAGCATTCCGTAATGGCTTTGGGAGGGTTGATAATGAGGTGATTGACGAAGCTGTGGCGCCAGATATGGTGGGATCTACTGCTGTTGTGGTAGTATTGTCTGGTTGTCAAATCATAGCTTCTAATTGTGGTGATTCCAGGGCAATCCTTTGTCGTGGAAGTCAAAGGATTCAGCTAACTATTGATCACAAGGTCTCAACATTTTCCTTCTAATAGTATTCATAATTTCTGTATTTGCTGATGAGTGACATCATTTAGTAATAAATTTTACTTTAGTTAGCTATTCCTTAACATAATTTATAGATAATCCTAGTATCTAAACTAATTGTCATGTTATTAACTAAATACACTTCTAAACTGTAGGCTGCAGATACTACTCATGATTCCGATAAATAGCTGCACATATATGCTTTTTTAAGTTAGTTATTTTTTCCACTTTGTCATTCTAGAACTCTAAAGTGAATTGCTACAACTGAAACTACTATTTATTTGTGATACCCTCTTCAACTTATTTCCATAATCAAGTAGCCCTGTGACAATTGTTTGAAAACTTGAGTTTGATTTGGTATAAACTGCCTTTGTATTCAGTATATTTGTTATGGATGACTTGTGTTTTAAATTAAGCTCAATTTATGTGAAGCTGAACCACATAAATTCCACCTTGTTTCTCAGGATCATATGATTTTACCTATATTGCTTGTCATGTATGGTTCTTTGCAATCCAATAATAATAGCTCTATTTCAGCATGAAGAAACTTGTGATTGAGCCTTATTTGCTACTTAGGCAGTGATATAGTGAATGGATGTGTTAACCTTCATCATATTATTCCTTGGGTAGGATAGGGTCTGATACTATAGGTAGCAACTGAACTTGAACCTGAGCTGTCATTCAAAAATAGTTCGTAGGATAGACAGTTCATTCGATTGGTTAATTGACCTTTATTATTCATCTAACTTACATCATCTTTAAGTTTAAATTACGTCATCTGAGTCTGGATATCTTCTCATTACATGTTATATGGAAGCGTAAAAGAAAATGCACATATACTTATGTTTACAAAGATAATATTTTTATTAAGTATGAACGTGTGCATGCTACTTCTATCTTAAATTGGTTCTTTTGCAGCCTGATAGAGAGGATGAGCTCATGCGCATTGAGAGCCTAGGAGGAAGAGTTATAAATTGGCAAGGGCCTAGGGTTTCTGGTTTTCTTGCTGTCTCTCGATCGATAGGTTTTTGTTTCTTACCTGATCTGTTACTTCCTTTCAAGATGTTAAATCAATCACAGTTTACTTTCGACTAGAACCTTGTGGTTTTTATTAGGGCATTCATGCATAATACTTCACTACATGATCAATAAGTTATAATTGCTCAAAACAAAATATATTGATACTTAAAGCCATCATACTTTAATGGTTATTTATACTTGGAAACTAAGATTATTGAACATTTTCTAAAAGTGAGTTTTGGTAGAACATTGTGAAATTTAAGATTATGGAAACTTTCACTGCACTCCATAGTTATAGATCCAATCAGGTTACAATTCAGGCAAGTGTTTGGCCAGAGTCTTGGATTATTGTAATTTTTCAGAACTAGACATGATTGGTTCAGGTTAAATACTTACATCTTTACTTATTGATACACTAAAAGGTTTAAACCTGCCCTCACCATTGCCTTTTCATCCTTTTCTGTCATTGAAAATCAGTCTCCTCTTGACTGAATGAACTTCCAGTTCGAAGAAAACCAGCCACTTTGAATTCTGCTTCCCAGCTGGGATATTCCTGACCCACTAACTAAACTACTGGGGAGTTTGAACCTAGTTTTCTGGTTAGACATGCCAGTTATTTTGGATATGTAGATTACCCTGATTGCATAACATCGATATGATGTGGTTAATTTTCCTTATAAGATATCATCTATGAATTTGAATCACAAGCAGTGCATTATCTTGTACATCTATTCAAGACACTAATTTCAGGTGATCGATTTTTGAGACCTTGGGTTATTCCTGTGCCGGAGGTCAGTTTTATGCCACGAAATGAAGGTGATGACTGCTTGATTCTAGCAAGTGATGGACTATGGGATGTTTTGTCTGTTGAAGAGGTTGGAGACATTGCTTGCCGACTTTTACGATGGCACCGACGAAATGGATTAGTTGACGGGGCATCACCTGCACAAGTTGTTGCTAATCACCTTACTGAGCTGGCTTACCAGAAAAACAGTTCTGACAACATCTCTGTAGTCGTAGTGGATCTGAAATCTAGGAGCAGGCGTAGGCCTAGTAGACAGTGAAAGATATATGCCAGACGGAATACTTGTGTCTCAAAGTGGATTGTTCATTGCATCAGAGTGTAATACATGGTGCACATACCACGATTCAGGTTTCAGAAGTATCCATAAGGTAAGAATACTTCTTGAAGGCTACAGATCGTTGGATGATTCACATGAGTATTCACATGAGTCTTGCAAAATAATTCACTCTACTAATATTCTACTCAAAAGCACCACATAAGCTTCAGTTGTTCAGCGGGCTTGTTTCCATTCTGTATTTTAGTGGCATCAAGCTTTGTATTCCAGTTTGAGAAGAAGGCAACAAGAAACAAAGACCGTGCAATCAGGATTCAAGTTTTACCAACGACAAGGGTTCTCTGACATTTTGTATTTGATAAAATCTAGGAGAATTCTTCATTGACCCCAACTTCATTGCTGCCAATCTATTCTTGCCAATTGCTGTTCAAGAGCTGCCTGTCTTCATACAATGACTCAATACTCTTAATTGACCACTGCACTCCTTACTGAACAAACGTTCAGTCATAATTCAAAGTTTGCGGCTTGTCAAGCTATGAAGAACATAAACTGGTCCATAACTAGGGTTAAGTATTCAGTGGAAGAATCAAGTACTTAGTAGTATTAATACTGCAGTGCATGGTAACCAACTTCATAGCAAGAATTAGATCGTGGCATCAGAAAAAAGCATCATATCTGGCTTCTACTTAATTCACGGTGAAAATTTAGTGGGAGTTATTCAAGACTGACAAGGTCCCTCTGTTCCCTGGCATAGCTCATTGTTCAGATGCTTTGCTGATTTGCCTGCCATTATATGGTCCAATGCATATAATCTAGGCGTTTTAGAAGCTATATATATCAAATCCAACATTGAAATGCCTTTTTATGAAAGCTGTTGGAATTTGTTATCCAAAGAATATTACTTTAGATAAGATTTCTTCAAGCAATGCATGTTCTAACCAGATAAGCCTGCCCTGTTTCCAGATGTTCATACTTAAGCTTGTTTGTCAATTTGTTTGGTGAAAGCAAATTTTCTTATTACTTTGGGATACTATACTTCGATAAAAAAAAAATCGATGCTGTAGTCTGCTTCTTTTACGTACATGATTTATAAAACAAACCAAATTGTTTTAAGTATGCAAAACGATGTTAACAAATAATTTGTTCAGACTCATTTATAGCTGTCTAATTTGTTCAAATCAAAGCCTGATTGTTGATATCTATTTTTTTTTTACTAAATATTCATCAAATGATTGAATTTGATCTCAGTCAGATCAAAATAATGTAAAAGCGTTTCTGATTTGAATTTAATGCCAGTCAGTCTAAATTATTTGTTTTTGAATCATCAATATATAAGATTTAATTTAGGTTAACTTCACGATCTCAATTATAAGTTTTGGGAACCATTTAAATTTATTCATAAATTGTTTATAAACTTTATCACTAATATTCATCTTATTTATTTTATATATTTTTATATTCACAAAGTTTATTAAACTTCACATTATTTGATTCATTTACCCTCCTACTTATACTTGATGCTTTATGCTGATTGTAACGTTGATCTCTATCATAAATATTAATATTTCTTTAATTGACATCGCGTATCTAATTCTTCTAATAGATCCAATAAAAATTATCATCGAATACGTCACATTGACATTGAATATGCCACATTAACATTATAAAATTTTATTAAAACATCTCACTTAAAGTTTTAAGTGAGTTTTTATAATATAATTTATATCATATAATTATATGTCTTCATACATATTATATATCAATTTTAAGATTAAAAAAACCGATTTAAATTTTCATTACTACTCCTAAATTAAAAATCTTAATCTACATGATGATTTATACGTTTTTATTCAACTTTATTTTTTTTAATTTTATAAATTTTTACATGGGAGATGCCGTAGCCGCCATATTAATGCTTTTTGCTCCAACGAATATATTAAAGTTTCTAATTTTTTTGACGAATGAACAAAGACTGCAGTAAATTCTCCCACGTGCTGCCATTCCAGAGTCCAGACTTTATTCCCATAACAATTGCATTTGCAACACGTGCCACACCGTTTCCTCTTGTGTGTTCTCGTTACGGTCAACCCCAACCTAACTAACCCGAAGCATTTTACCTATTCAAATTATAACGTGGTTGCGAACCGAGTCGCGGACTCTCGAGACCCACCTTGTCAACAAGGACAAACCTTCCGGGTCCCCTCCTCCTCCTCGGCCGTGCTCGAGTGCGGTGGTGAACCCCTTCGGCTCCTCTTCTCCCCCTTTCTCCCTCGTCCTGCTTCTTCGATGCTCTAGGGAGGCCGATCTCTCTCTTCTTTTTTTCCCTCCCTCTTTCATTCTTCTTCCTCCCTTGCTTATCGAATCTGCCGACAGTTCTCAGGTCGTCCGTCGTCTCTCTTTTTGAGGATTGACGCGTTCGAATCCGCGTTCGCATGCTTGGATTTAGGTAATAACTGGTTTTCTTCGTGGTCGAATTTAGGTAATTATTGGTTTTAGTTGTTCTGTAACGAAAATTACGGTATGCAGGTAATTAGTTCCTCCCTATATTTTGTTTTTCTATCTGATTGTACATCAACGAGAGTATGAGAGAAATATTTGTAATTTGGGAAATTTTGAAGTGTTTGCCCTAGTTGTAACCCTGATAGAGTTTGCTGAGATTTTGTTTTAGTAGTGGCATGTAGCACTTGGATCACATTTGAGCTAGGTAATTGTATTGGGCTGTTGTCATTTAATATGAACTAAGAGATCCGTTATTCAAAACCCATTTTATAATTTCTACTAATTGATTCCAACATTCTTAACAATTTGTGAAACATAAGTCTCATTTAAGAAATAAGAATGAATTTTTGATACAAAAAGGTAACAAAAAATCATATGATTCAGCTGCATATGTAGCTGGTCTGGTGGTAGCTTCATTCTCTGATGTGATTTCAGATCTATTTGTCTTAAATACCTTTACTAATTGTCACAATCCAGTTTAATGGGAAAACTAAGAAATTATATTACAAGCCTAGAACATGGTCTGGGTTGCTTGTGGCCTTCTGCAAATATCACAATATCGTTCATCATGGTTGCTTTCAAAACATGGCCATTCTGGTGTTTGAGAAAAAATGTCATGGTTGCTGATAGATCAAATGGCTGTTGTCCTCTAAGTAGTTGATATATGATTAACTTGAGCACAAATGCCATTTTTTCCAACTGCAATAGTTCCTTTTTGTTTTCTATTGTTATGAATCTTTCCTAGCATTGAAATTGTAATTTGTTGAGTAAGCCTTCTTCGTTGAAATACTGAAAATTGAAGGACTTCTTCTGGTCATTCGACTTAAGATGTTTCTTGTTATGATTTTCTCTCATGTGGGCCTTATCGACTACCACAATGAGTAGATTATTCCAGAATAGTCACATGCTCCATAAGATGATGTCATAACTCCTGCATGAAGTGCTTGGTCTTCTTTTCATCTGCAACATGTGAAGTGAAAAGTGATATTCATAATGCTGACTGATACAATGCAATTTTTATGCTCTCTTATTGACTGTGTTAACTCTTGGCCATATCTGGTGGTAATACTAAATCCAAGTGGTTGATGCAAATTGGTCCTTGCTCATTTAATAGAGAACTGCTCTGTTCAAGAAGAACAAAAAATCTAGAAAACATTGGATGGAAATGGTTATAATGAGGGTAAAAAATAATTTTTTCAGAGCAAGCTTGATACCTAGTGAAGCACACATACACCAGTTATTTATTTGGGTGCCAGTCCATATATTTGTTAGGACTAAGGAGGTGGTTGTTCATGGCAGGGTTACCTTCTTGTCTGAGGTGGTCAACAAAGATCTAATTGTAGGAACACCCAGTGGATCAAAAATTTTAAATGCAGTAATTAGTTCATGTTTACCCCAGCTCAAATGAGAAATGCCCTTTAGGCCTTCACGGAAAGCTGATCATCAAGAGCATGGTGTCTTCAACTCCATGACTTTGACGAAATGTTCTTTTGGGGGTTTGGTAGACTGTATCTTGACTATTTACCTTGTGGCACACGGCACCTTCATTTATCGTGTGCGCTACATATTTCAGGCAATTGTCCCATGTGAAGCATGTATCGACATCAGGCTTTTGTCCAGTCAAGTTTGTGCTGGATCCTACTTAGGACATTGTGTTTATTTTGTCCTTGCTGCTAGGAATTTTGTCTTGTAAACTTTGTGTTGAATTTTCTGTATAATGCATGACACTACTTTCTTGCACCATGTTGGAATAAAACAAATCTATTATTCTGGTGATGACATTATTCTTTGTACCTTCAATCTAATGGCCATATGTATGATGGTCATTCTAGTGTTTTTGTTTTTCTTTCCAACAATCGTTCAATAAGTTGATTTTTTAGTTCTTTTTCATTTTTCCCCCATCAGAATCAGAACAGGTTCTTAGTTAGTTCTAGAAGTCAAGCATTTGAAGAATTACTTGTATTGTGTTTGTAAAATGCTATTCTTATCTATAGTTAAAGAAGGTACACTTTTGTCACGAATGCTGTGGGATATTCTTATCTTTTGCTTTTACTAGGCACAATGCGGACATCATTGCTAGGGGAACTGTTTGAAAGCATCAAAAAGTTTCATCTTTTATCTGCTAGCAAAAATGTGAAACATGATATGGTTCGAAGATACTGTAGAATAATTGATCAGATCCTTGAGCATTTTAAACAGCTGTGTTATGAAATTGCTGCTTCTGAGATATCTTTAGATGAGCAGCTAGTCAACATGTTGAAAGAGCTAGATGTTGCAGTCAATGAAGCTGGGAAATTTCTTGAAAGTTGGCATTCAATGATGAGTAGAATTTACTTTGTAAGTGTATGCTTGTCTTGGACTATTAAGCATACTGTTACAGATGTATACCATCTCATATGGCATATGCAGTTTGCATCATTTTTTTTTTTAAACTCTATTTGGTTCATTTGAATCAATCTAAACCAAATTGACTTGAGATCTAAACTACACTATTTGTAGCTTGTAAGTGTTAACTTAAACATTAGTGTTGCAAGTGATAAACACCTCGAATATTTCTTTTATGCATACCCTTTATATCTATAATTTATTTTACATTGCTGACTAATATTGGTTGTAATATTTCTGTGTTTTGCATTATATAATTATCACACATCTATATATTCTGAGGAATTATAAATTGGATGCATTAATAAATACATTTTCTTGTATGTCAGCTATTTTTATCTATAGTATTTAATATAGACTACAAATGCCGCTGTATATTGCATATGCACTATGTAGTGGATTGATCACATTACCATCTAGATAGTATAACTAATTTACATCATATTCATTAAAAATTTTAACAAGTTGTATATTATTGATATGATTTTAAATGACATGCATCTGGTCCTAATGGCCCTAAGGGACCAGCAACTTGATGATCAAGTTAGAAAGTTGAACCTTAATGAAGCAATTGTACAGTTCTTGTACCTAAATAAAACCGTCATAAATTTGTTGCATGGAAATGGTGCAAAAATTTCATCAAGCCATTCTTCCTGTATATTTTTGGCAAATGAATTTGGGAAAGCAACCCAGAATATACACTTTGTAAACAAAATTTATGTGAACATTGTGACAAAAGAGTCCATGTACCTCAAAATTTTGGATATTGTCGATGCACAATAATTAAGCAATTTACTCCTTTGAGATTATACCATGAGTTCACCGTTACTTTATCTTTTTCTATCAAATTTATCATACCTAAATTAACAGACCTACTCCTAGTTTGTTTTCTTTCATTTGATTCTATGCTTTTGTATCTAGTTCTTTCCTATTTTGGATGATTTTTTAATAAAAGACCAAGGAAGGGCATCTGCACTCCAAGGACAAATGAGAATTAAAGGAAGAACAAAAAAAACAACATATTTAAATTTTTTGCAGTGCGGAGACATACAAGCCAAGTTGTTTGTTCTATATGATGTTTGATGATATACTTGTGTTATAGTTATTTATTCACATACGAGCTGCTAATACAGTTGTATATTTGTTTTGTTTAATTATTTTTCTTCTAGATGAATAAAGCTAGTGTGTTAAATCTATTAAAAGTTCATGCAATCTGTTTTCATATCTGTTATGGCTACCAACATGCTCACTGAATTATTTTTTTTCAGGTTTTGCAATTAGAAGCTCGTGTAATCAAGATATCTGCATCCACACTTGAAATAAGTGAACTGGTTACTCCTCTGCTTCCGAGTCCAATAGACAGCACCATACTAAAGTGCATTGAGGTAAATGTATATATAAATATGCCATCACCTCTCAAATTCAAATAATGTTTTCAGCTATTTAGAATATTCCATGCCTTTTTTGCTATGCGTCAACATGATAATTTTTCTTTTATCTCTGCACAGGAAACACGGTGCACAGATGACTTACAGATATCAGTTGTCATTGAAAAGGTCATTACTGACCAAAGAGAAAATAATAGGCCTAGACCTGAAGATTTGGATAGAATTTCTGACTTTTTGAGCTTGTCGTCCAATCAAGAATTGCTCATGGAGGTTGTCGCACTTGAGAAGCTCAAAACAGAGGTCGGCTGCAGTGAGAATCAGGAAGAAGTAGAGAAGATTGGCCACATGGTTGGCCTTGTCACATATATGCATGACTGCCTTCTTGAAGTTGAGCAATTGCATAGTATAAATGGTGTCCCTATCCCCACTGATTTCTGCTGTCCGCTTTCATTGGACTTGATGTCTGATCCAGTTATTGTGGCTTCTGGACAAACATATGAGCGAGCGTTTATCAGGAAATGGCTTGATGATGGTTTTAATGTCTGTCCTAGGACTCATCAAACACTAGGACATACTAACTTGATTCCAAACTACACTGTGAAGGCATTAATTGCAAACTGGTGTGAATCAAACAACATTAAGCTTCCTGATCCAGTGAAGTCCATGGGCTTGAATGTTCCTTCTGTTTTTCTTAAACCCACTGAAGCAAGTGTTACTGACTTTAGTGTTCTTCAATCTGGAAATTCTGCCAAGGTGAATCATCAAAGATCTCCAGAACATGGGAAAGTGATTACTTTAGAAAGGGACTCCCATTCCTCTAATGGAGTCTACCATGCAACTTCGCTTTATCTGGATTCTGATCCATTACCCACCCTGCAAATTGCGAATGGATCTGATGCAAGCATTTCAAGGTTATCCTTAGTTAGTACTGCAAGGGAACCTAACTTGGAAAAGTGGAATGCAATTTCTGACAGCCAAAATACCAACCAGTCAACACAAGATTCAGAACCCTCAACAGATGATGAGCGATCTCCACGTCATGAGCAGACTGAATCTGCTCCCAATGCTGTTTCGAGACAGAATGTTCAAAGACCTAGTGATGCTAATGAACTCTCACGAGTTTCAAGTGATTTGACACATTATAACAGTGATGCTTCTGGTGAAGTTGTACAGGATACTATATCCTCCTCTTCCCAAAGAGAAACTGAGTTTGCACCAAACTTGGATGAGGTTCATCCTAGAAACCATAATATTTGGAGACGTCCATCTGTCCCCCAAATCATATCTTCCCACTCCATGGAATCCAGGTGTGATTTATCTGGTGTCGAGTCTGAAGTTTGTAAGCTAATTGTAGAATTGAAAAGTGATTCCGTAGCTACATTGAGAACTGCCACAGAGGAGCTTCGCCTTCTTGCCAAGCATAACATGGAAAATAGGATTGTTATTGCAAATTGTGGCGCTATTAACTTATTGGTTGGGCTGCTTCATTCATCAGATTCCAAGACTCAGGAAAATGCTGTTACTGCCCTCTTAAACTTGTCGATTAATGACAACAATAAGATTGCCATTGCAAATGCTGATGCCATAGATCCTTTGATTTATGTGCTTGAGACAGGCAACCCTGAAGCAAAAGAAAATGCTGCAGCAACATTATTTAGCCTGTCAGTGATTGAAGAGAACAAAGTTAGGATTGGACGGTCGGGTGCTATCCAACCTTTGGTAGATTTATTAGCAAATGGGAGCCCTCGAGGAAAGAAAGATGCAGCAACAGCATTATTTAATTTGTCAATCTTTCATGAGAATAAGTCACGAATTGTACAAGCTGGAGCAGTGAGACACTTAGTTGAACTGATGGACCCAGCTGCTGGTATGGTTGACAAGGCTGTCGCTGTTTTAGCAAACCTTGCAA
>JBAMIB010000061.1:613517-624478 GCA_037177415.1 Kaempferia rotunda | reverse complement strand
AAAATATATAAAACAATACAAAATAGAAAACTAAACTACAAGAAGAAAATGCAAACCACAATGACGCATTCACATAGTGTGGTTCGGCTTCCTCCTACTCCACGACTATCTGTATGATGGAGAATTCTGATCCATTGGTGGATTTGTCCCTGATAATACCAGCTAGCACAATCCTCCTTGTCGATCGAGAAAACTCTCTACAACTCGATAAAAAACACAAGGATTGCTAGGAAAACTTAAAAACTTTAATTAAGGTTGACCACCACTAATTTCGTCAACTAAGGTCAGCCACCCCAAGCTCCCTTATATAGAGTTTGGGAAAATCAACAACCTAATTTTACATTTACCAGTTGACTGGTCCATGTACCAGTCGACTGATGACTGACCAACAACTCTCTAATTACTAATTATCAGTTGACTGGTATCAACATCAGTCAGCTGATCTCAGCAGTCGTTGGCACACAGAAACATTCTGTATCTTGCTCTAGTTGACTGATACAACTACCAATCGACTGGTAAAACCCTAAACTTAGAATTTCTTTCCCGAGTATATTTCTCTCGCATTCGTACCCTCACGACTCATTGACTCTTTCTCACAACCTTGACCTCTTGCTTTTAAGTTTTCTTCCTTTAACTCTCAACCCTCGAATTCATTCAATGTCATCCTTCGCATATGCATTGAAGTGTGCTTCCCTCGGCTCTTGTCCTTGTTGTCTTATCTACTGTTTCTCGAATATATGCTCCATCCTTCATCAGACCCAAAACTATCAAGCTGAGTATGTGTGTATCCTGCAAACTTGTACAACTCAAATACACATATCAAATACAAGGGTAAACATAACTAAAACCTTTTGCCTAAATATCAAAACGCATGTTCACATAGACCATCAATATTACCTCTAAGAAAAACTTCTATAGGAGATTGGTTACCTCTAAGATTAGTCGATATGAAGAGATAGATAACTAGATTACAAAAAAAAAAAAAACATCTTGTTGAAGCCCCCGAGGTTATGGTACAATGGTAAAAGGTGGGGTAAACTCCCAAGGCAATGGACGTTTAAATCTCACCCACGATGCATTACATCTAGAGAATTTTAAAATCAAGCTATTTGTCATGATTCATTGACACTTTTTAATTTATCTTGATAGCCGATAAAAAATTTCTATATGGGGTCGAGCAAGTTATCTTCGAGATTAATTTGATGAGCTGAATACATTACCGAATTTTTTTTTTAAAAAAACTTTTTATTGACCGTCATTTGTACTCTTGGATTTAACTTATTGGCTGATGAAATTTTGTTACGGTACCTGTTATTATACACTCTATAGTCACTCCCTGTTCGGCATGTGTTCTCTCTTCATTAGACTTTCTATTTAAAATAAAACTCATCAATTTAAACTTTTTCCTATAATTACTAGACTAATAATTAATGATAACATTTTCGATCATCGGGGAACAAATGTGAATTTGAAGGATGTGTTTCACTGTTACTCCAGAAAAGTGAGTTTACGAAAGAAATAAAATAATAGATGAATTCATTCACTAATTATGCCTTTTAAATCGTTTTAGATCAGCCAGCAAACGCACGTCTCCTGCCGATCATCCCATGGCTATTTCCTCCTCCAAACGCATCACAGTTCCCACCTCCGTCCTCCTCACTACTGCCACTGTCCTCCTCCGTCGATCCTCTTTAGAAAAGTGAACACACAGTTTTGTTTTGTGTATATTAGAGCAAAAAATAAAATCTTCATCTTAGCTATGCCTGTATTGGCCAACTATAATTTCCCAATTGCCTCCTCGTAGATAGTCGTGAGACCGACCGTGTGAAACGCTGTAGTGACGGATTTCAATTTTTTTTTAAATTTTTGCTACCATATATATGAAAGTTTTAATATTGTTCTTGTGACATAAATGTGTGGCGTGTTTACATTTGTTCTTAAATTATTTTTGGTGTTCTATACGTGGTTTATCCATTCGCAAGCCATGAGTTTTCTCTTATCTCGACGCGGGGAGCATGAAACCTCAGCAGCCACATTACACGGAATACGCATTTTTTTAATGCGTAGTTTATGCTGACTCTCTTTTCTAGTGCCGTTGAGACAATTCCTATCATGTTTTTGTTGTATAATACGTGATTTGATTGTGTTTCTTCGGATCAGATTTTTATAACTAGAAAAATTTCACTACTATTAGTATATCAACTTCAGAGGATGTGTTTTTAAGTCTCCAACTTTTTGTAGACCCACTTTCTAGATACACATAATTTATAGCTAACCTTCGTGATGCTATCAAATTGAAATAGAATGTATTTTATTTATTTATTTCTATTAATCTAAATATTCAAGCCTTCGGAATGGCTTTGCCTCTCTTTCTTTCTTTACGTGACAACACAACAGTTTCAGTAATTCAAGCAAGACGAGCATAAGATTGCACTGTCCCCGGTGTTAGGAGACCATATCCTTTAGTCCCTTATAGTCCTTTCCTGGTCTAAATCAAGGGCCGTTGGATCATATCAAGAAGGATCAATGTATTGATTCTTTTGATATGATTCAACGATCCTCATGAGTGCGGATCAAGAGAGGATCAGAAATTACGAATCAGAAGATCTAATTTGCGGTGTTAGGCCTCTCATATGTCAAATGCCATGTATTTTTATATGGTAAAGCTAAAAGCAGCTTTAGTAAACATAAATTTAATGTATACTAGGAAAGCATCTTCATGGACTTTGTATGAGAAATAAGAGCAACTGCTAATTAAAGGGGATTGAGAGTGAACCACCAAAATGTTAGCCAATCTCTGATCGTAACACACACACACACACACACAAAACAATTATAGGATATAGGAACATTGACCCTAAGTGGATTTAACGAAACAGGATAATTTTATGTTAGAGTAAAAAACTAAACATTATTCAATCAAGCATGAAACTCAAAAGTAATAAATTAAAGTGCACCAGGCTCATAGTAAAAAAATAAATAGCAATATTGTTTGAGAACAAAAAATGTACGATGGACATAGTGGGTTGGATGGGCTAAAGGAAGTAGACAATGAAGTGAATGGGATGTGTTGAATGCACCAATTGAGTCACGCACGAAAGTGAGTAAATTAGGTATGCTAAATAGATCAGGCGAGTGTAGTGCAATAATAGCATCAAATAGACTTGATCTGTTTTTTCTTGCTGAACAAAGTCTGATGTGTAGTGGAAGGAATGTGCTGAATGCCCTAATTGAGCCAGGCAAGAAGTAGGTATGCGATAAAGATTAGGCAAGCCTAGTCCACTAAAAGCATCGAATAAAGTTGACATTTTTTTTTTCTGAACAAGAAGTCTTGTCGGCAAGTTTAACATACAGAAGAGGTGAAACATGACATGAATCAGATTGATTGGATGGAACAAATAAAAAACAATTTTAAGTTGGATATTTATGCTTAATGCCTCATATAGCAACAGGTAATCCGAGAGAAATTTTATTAAAAGCACGATCTGCCGAAAAAAAAAGGAAAAAGTTTGGCAGAATTTGGCCAAAACCAAAAACAACGCAAAAGGCATGATTCATGATTACTTGCAACATAATTGATGACGAAATCTTCAATGATTTCCCCTTAATCGTCCGACATAAATACAAAAAAAAAATTCCTTTTTGAAAGAGGATCAATTGATTCTCGATATTTTTGAATTGGTAAGACTCATCATAAATCATACGAAACTCGCCATCTAAACCAGCGAATAATTAGATCAAGCTTTGGAAGAAAGACAAAAATCACGAAAAAGGATCACTATTCCTTCGGAACAAAACTGGTAGCAATCCCACCTAACAATCCAAATGAAAGAAAACAGACGCGAAGCGAAGCCATCCCAAGATCGAAGAACGCCAGGGGGAATCACCGATGCGCCGTCACAAGGGTTTCGATGAACCTGAGCCCATCGAATCTCGGAGCGAATTTGTCCTCAACACCCTTTCTCGAACCCGATCCTGCGGCATCCTTCTTCCTCGACGATCCAGAGCCCTGATCCACAAAACGGTATCATCAATTGATCCATCGAAACGGATGGTTTCTTGCTTTTCTATTAGACTTGGAAGCGGCATACCTCTCGAGAGGGACAGGTGGAGGAGTCGTCGCGTTGGTCGGAGACCACGGAGGCGAGAGCGGCGGAAGACGCGGCCGCGATGGACGCGGCGAAAACACCAGCTTTCTTCATTTCCAAGGCGACGAGAACGTGATTGCGGAAGCCTTCTTGGAGACGATGCGCTGTCGAATGTCGACGACCACCACCACCGCGGGCATTTTATAGCCTCAAAAATTGACCCGTGACCTAAAAAATTGTACTCAATTGAAATGCGTTTGGGTTCCGACGCTTCCGCGTGCATCTCCCGCAAGAAAGTGAATCGTAGCCGTCAAAAATTTGATTGTATCAATAACTAAAATATAAAAATTTATATTAGTGAAAAATAAATTAACATTTTTAATTGAGCTAAAAAAAAAATAGATAGATAGATTTGGGGAGCTTTCGGCGGGTGCGGTCCGTTTTGAAGTTGTGGACGCTGTTCGAGGAGGAGGACTTAGGGCCCCACTCAATATCTAGATTTTTTTCTTAATGTGGCTTTGAGTATTTCAATTTTACAAAAGATTATATGAATATAAATGGATGGTAAGGAGGTGAGACAGGATAGAGTTTTGATATCTCATTTTCACATAATAAATAAGTGGGTCGGAAGGGAATGGGAAGGAAGAAAAAAAAAAATTAAAAAAAATCAGTTTCGCTACCTAAATTATGGAATCCCCGAGGATTTATTCGAGGGAATTCTGGAATATGATTTCTACTCTATAACGTAGTGGAATATGATTTCTACTCTATAACGTAGTGATATTTTTCCTGATGATGTCACGTATCTATCTGTAATATGGTTATCAATCACGATTTGGCTTCTCGATAATAAATAAATAAATAATCTACCGCCCGGAGGCCGGCACCTCATGCGTGACGCTTGCGGCATGCCCATGGACCGGAGATTGCACGTTTAAGTACGAATGAGGTGTGCTAAATGGATCAGACTATTTGTGAACCAATTTAAGATGATATGATTTGAGTCGTGTCATAATAATAAAGGTAGCTAGCTTATGTAACTCCCCAATATAATTCTTTTCGTTCTCTTCGTTCTCCCATCCAATGGAAGAGGGCGTGGAGACGACTGACTTTTAAGGCAGTCAAACGGCCAGAGCTTTTGTATTCTCGTATTCGTCGTTCTCTCTTCTTGATCCACGGTGATCTTTCTGCTGTTTTTATGTAAGCTTCCGTTTGTTCTCTGTTTTCAGGGGCTTTGGCTGTGACGCTTACCCTATCAAACAATTGTCAATACACATTATGGCCTGGCTGCTTGCTTTCTAAGTTCTAACGCAGGCACAACACCGCTGTAGACCGTAGACGATCGGCTTAATTATATTCGCGCTGCTGCCCGGAGAGTCCCGCAGCCTGGAGAGCCCTAGGACAACGTCCACTTTGAGGTATTATTAATTCTCTTAATTGCAATATAGCTTGTAGAGTACAACCGGGCAAATCCTTAATGAATAATATGTGTTCATGTGCCCTCTTCGCAGATATGGTTGTGACTTTCTTTTTAAACTTTAAAAGGTTCTCTCTTATCAGCAGAAACTTCAAACAAAGTGACTGCGACTGCAGAAATAGATGGCTCAATGTTGCTACGGTGTAGGATGAAAACAAAAAAAAAGGAGAAGGACATGCTTACAAACATCAACACCCACCTCTTTAATTATATGTATTGTCGATGAACTTGTTACTTGTGCATGCGTATAGCTTTCTTTCTCGAGTTAGGTTTCGAGCTGTGTATATGTTTTCTTTCCCGAGTTTATTGTAAGCCCAGAAATATTTAATTAGATTAATAAGACGCTATTTAAAGATACAGACCTTTAGCTAAACCCAAGATAAATAAACCTGCAGCATTGCTTGGGCATGGTGGCATGATATGCGGAATCATCAGTACTTAATTAGTACGTAGACTTGAAGGGGCGATACGACTTGAGATCGAGTACGACGCCAGCGACGGAGCCGCAGGCGGCAGCGAGGGAGACGAGCAGGCAGGTGAAGCTGAGAATCCGGAGGCCGAGCCAGCGCCCGGTCCAGGGGCGTATCTTATTCTGGGCAATGTACATCTCGACGGGGAAGTAGACGGTGAGGGGCCAGAATCCGAAGGCGCCGAGGATACCGACGACGTCGTTGAAGAAGGGCATGAGCATGGAGATGACGGTGGTGAGCACGACGAAGAACGTCCTCCACACCGCCCTGAAGATGTTGAGCTTGTACGTGGAGCCTGTGCAGGGGATGCGCACCTCGTACTCGTGGGTGATGAACTCACTCTTGTGCCACCGCGACGCGCTCCACTTCTCCACGAACGCGAAAAGCGGCTGGCAGAACACCTGCACAGATCAAACATAATTTATCATTATTGTTGTTAATCTGTAGAAACTAAATTAACATCATATATAGTTCGATTCATACGCATTCGATCGATCGATATTTCATAGCTAGGTACGTACCTGATAAGCTCCGACAAGGTGGATGACAATGGCGAGGTTGGCGATATCCAGAAGCCAATAAGGGTTGTAGAATCCGAAACCCGTGAGCAGGTTCCCTGGGGCTTCATCACCAAATGCCGCGTAACCCATGCAGCCACACAGCAGGTAGAAGATGGTGGTGATTGTGATGCTGATCGTGCTGGCTTTCTTCATCGTCTTGCTCTCTGCTGGTGGAGACTTGACCGTATCCTAATTAATCACACATGCAGCAGAGCATAATTAAAATGAATCAAAATTCGAAACCAGGGCCGTAATCAATTCTAAAGAAGCAGATAGCTGCTCAACCTGGATCTCGATTAGGATGATGGAGTAAGAGTAGGCGAAGGCAATGTCCCCAAGTGCTTGCAAGTTTCTCCATACCTTCTGGATCGGTGTTACCGTGCCTGATTTCGTAACTGTGCCAATACTAATCCCCATAAGGCTGCCCCGGAAACTTCCATTCTCTGTTTTTTTTTTACATTTAAATTAGTTACATGTATTATAATCTAGCTGGACCTCAAAATAAACAGTATCTGAAAATGTCATCAATTGGTTCCCCTGTTTACCTACTGTGGCTGTCTACATTGAGCTCCAGTAATGTTTTCGTAGTGCTGTTAAAGATATACTAGATAGGACCGCCATTAACACTTATTGCTTCACGTCAGTAATGGGATGAAGACCTCCCCTTTTAATCTAGATTAGCCCCTTCTCCATCCCCAATAACTTTTCTGTCAACTTTCCCTTACCAACTGTCCAGATTCTCTCAAAGTTGTTTGGCATATGCCACTTTTAAATTGGTTTATTCATAATTTCATACTCATAACTGTAAGCTGTAACTAAACAGTGCTGGTGATGCAGTAGGAGATGTATAGTGTACCTGCGACTTTGGCGACGCCTAAGGCGAGGCCAACGGTGGAGTACGTGAAGGACATGACGGCGGCCACAATAGACAGCCACCAGACTTGATCAAAATCTGGAATCTGGGAGAAGACAATCTCCGTAATCCCAAATATGATCATGTACATGTTGCTCGACATGTGGCAAGGGTTCTCCCCTCCACTAGAATGGAAGCAGTTGGATCTCTTTATAGCCATCATGCTGATTGATGCTGCAATCGTGTATCCAACGGCCACACCAAATAGGTTCACATATTGGATTGCTCCACACAGCTTCACTTGTCCTCCTCCTTTTTCGTTTTAAGAAAGTTAAGTGCTTAATCCATTAGGTTAGTAGTTAAGTAATGAGATCGATAGGAGTTAGTTAATTACCTAAGTTGGAACGGACAGCATCCATGTAGGTGTAGTTTCTCCGGCCGGTGAGGGGGTCGCCGGTCCTGTAGCAGTTGCACAAGAGATTTGAGGTGTAGAGGATGACGAAGGCGAAGAGGATCATCACCGTTGGTCCGGCAATCCAACCCAATTGACCGATGGCCCATGCCAGCGAGAGCACGCCGGAGCCGATAACTGCAGTTATTATGTGTGATGTCGCAGTCCACACAGTTCCTGCAGGTACTCAGAGACCGATTAATTAATTTCTTCATCAGATATATATGATTATGAATTTTTAATCAGATTTGATTGGATTACAACTTATAACCTGTTCGTTTGAGACGTCCGTCGTCGTCGAAGCACTTGGAGTTATACGGGGGATTTGGGCTTTCATTGTCGTCCTCGTCAATCTTGGGCTGTGCTTCCACTTGCAGATACGATCTCTGGTTCCGATTCTCATCGTTCTTCATCAAATATTCAAATAAGAAAAAAATCAAGTCAGTGAATAATTCAAACCAAATAGAACATGCATGCACCCATCATCATTATATATATATGTAACTAATTAAGATATCTTACGACACTATCATGAATCCTGGCTGGCAGTGTTCGGCTTCTGGGCAGCATGGTCGATGATGAACACAAGGCACACTAATTAAACTGCAACAATAATTAATTATCAAGAAATTTCGAGCTCTGCTAAATTAATTAGCAAATGCTGTGAAGGGATGCCCAAAGGAAGGAGGCCTGAGGGGGTGTCTTATAGGCATGGATGGACACAGCCACACAGCTCCATGATCTCCATATCCTTCCACTACTGGTCTACTGCCGAATGCCTATAATTGTCTGGTAGGCTCAAAGCTAAGAGGTGTGAGTGTGCGTGTGGGCGAGGGGAAGGACGAGCACTACCGAGCCACCTCTCCTTCTATCCTTGTCCAACATACAGTGAAAAGTTAATTGAATGGCAACGTGCCTCACGCTCAGACACTGTACGTATTCCGATATGTATATAATCTTAATTTGTTCCTGCATATAATTAAACATCTTTAGATTGCCACATAATATAATTAGTGTATTGGTCACTTGTGGTTGGAAAGAGAAGCAGCAAGAGAAGTTGCGTTCAATCAGGAGTCAACGTAAGGTCCATCTTGTCCTTAAAGGAAAGAGTGTTTGTGCTCCATGATGCTCACAACCACAACAACAATTCAAAACAATATAATAATTATGAGCACGATTAGTAATCAGTTGCCTTCCCATCCCTTTCTCTGCTTGTCCAACATTTGTATTAGTGATTCGGGCCAGGCGAGCGCGTGCGTTAGGTATTTAGTAGTTGCTTTTCTTGTCTATGGAAGAACATTCCTGTGAACCAACAAAAATGGAGAATGAGATGGGAGGCACTGAACAGATAGAATATATATGTTGGTCGTTGGAGCCTGGAGGAATTAAGAAGATGAGATTGTGATAGTTTTTTCCAACAATTTTTAAAAAATAAATAAATTATTTTTTGATGATGTCGAGATGAGTTATGATTAGTTTCTATTAAATTAATTAATATATTAGCATTTGAGCCTGAGCAATAGAGTTGATCATTTTGATCACTCAATTCACTTTCCACGAATTTAATATTCGTTATTGCACTGTTAAGGATATACATGACCATCTATTATATATTTCCGATCACTTTTCCATCGGTAATAATTAAAAGGAGCAGACATTTCAAGTTCGCAAAAGTGAATATTGCGAGTGTATGCATAAAGGATAAGTGTATGCATGCTTTATATTCACGGAATTAAATCCATAATAAAAGGAGTAACTATCCAAATTCCGATTCTTATTTTGATTCAAATATATGCTTCATTTTTTATTGTTATATTTGTTTTTTTCTTAAAAATATATATATTAAAAAGGTAAAGCAAAAAATAATTCACCTTTGCTCAGTATAGTATACAAATATTTTGTCGTTTCGTTTTATTTTTTATCCATTCATAAAGCTGTTTGAATAGAATTTTCTTTTAATAAATCAGTTTATCTTTCATGAGTGTTGTGCTATCCATAAAAAAAAAAAACAGACGATTAATGAATGAAAGGATCATGTAAAATCAGACCGCTAACAAGTGGAAGAGTAAATCTCTCACATATTTGTCCTTTCATTTTACCATCTATTAAATGACGACTAGAAACAAATACGGGTAGCGATGATAATGATGATAAATTTATTGACAATAATTGTGTAAAGTGTTATATAATTTTGATCGACATTTGAACGTCTCGCTTTTAGAAAAGGACATAATTATATTCAACTTAAAATTATACTCTAATGTCAGCGTTGCATGTGTCATTTATTTAGTTGAACTCAGCGTATTAGTTCCAAGAGATGGAGAGTTAGTTAACACCTGTTAATTTTGTCACTAGATGGTAAATCCTAATTAGTAATGGATTGTTTATCTCCTTCCATATATTATTTAAAGGTTAATAGTCATCTATGATTTATCTAAAATTGAGCACCGACCGTATAGAATCATTGGGACGATGAATTTTACCTTTTACTATTATATTCTTATGAAAAAGCAGAATAAAAAATAAACTTAGATCACGACAATAATGTTATTGATCTAAAAATTATCATTAAGAGGTTCCGTAGTTAAGATATAAGAGATTATTTATTCATATGGTTGAAATTTAACACATCTACTTATGTCCTCCTTAGAGCAATGATACACTTAAAGAAAAAAGCTAAAGTAAAAAATTCAAAAAAAGATACATAATAATGAAGCCCATCATTTCACTTTTTTAAACTCTATTACTTAGTGTCTTTTCTTAAAATTTTACTTGAAATTTTTTCTCTACAAATTATTTATCCTAAATAGCTATCCACAATTTATTTATTTTATATATATGCTTACTAATCCAGTTATTAAATGAATTCAACTACACAGTTACTGGATAATTACGTCCCTTTCCTGCTCACACCCACCGCCTCTTCTCCGACGTTTGCGTTTCCTCTTACTTCTCCTTATCCTTTTCTCTTCTACTTTCACCTACACCCCCATCTGTCCTCTGCTTCAGTTCAAGGGTTTTTTTTCCCTCCCTCCTCACCTCCTCAAATCCTTGATCGAGAA
>JBAMIB010000061.1:553948-568889 GCA_037177415.1 Kaempferia rotunda | reverse complement strand
ACTATTATGCACTTCTCAATTTTTCATAATCTCTTCTTCAGTTTTTCATCATCTTCATTGCAGCCATAATAATAATAATAATAATAATAATAATCATCTCTGGTCCCCTCCAGATCTATTTCATATGATTTAGAAGGGAGATTAATTATAGAGAGTTTTGCTAAGCACAATGCTCTTCTTTGTAAGGGTCAGGTGACTTATGATGCATTTTACACATGTTGGGAATCAATGCTATTATAATAACACCACATGCAAGTAAGTGTGAACTAAAGTTAGTTAAACTATAAAATGATTGAATCGAACGAATTTAAAAATTAGATTCGGTTATCTCGATATTTCATATATAAAATAATTTTTTTATTAATTCGGCTTAGTTTTAATTTTTATATTTCTTATTTAGTTAAACCGAAATATAAAAAAATTAGTTGTTAAATCTGTTGGTGCAATCAACCACGAGGGTTTTGATGTTTGACAATGTACTTAAGCCTAGTCTGTTTGACCAAGAGTTGGTCCAAACGGGACTTAATGTTTGTAAGAGAGAAGTCTAGTCCGGACTAGATGGGCAGTAAGGGTAAGTTCTAACCGAAGGTTAAACAGGTGCGTAGTCTACTTAGTGATTAGTCTTAATTGGAGGTTAGGTAAGAGTAAGTCATAATTTGAGGTTAGGCATGTGAGAAGTCTATGAAATGACTAGTCCTAATTGGAGATTAGGCAAGGGTAAGTCCTAACCGGAGGTTAAGCAAGTGAGAAGTCTACTAAGTGACTAGTCCTAACTAGAGGTTCGGCAAAAGAAAGTCCTGATGAGTGAAGTCAGGTTCTAGTGAGTGAAGTTAAGTGGTGAAAGTTCTAGTGAGTGAAGTTAAGTGGTGAAAGTCTTAGTGAGTGAAGCTAGACAGTGAAAAGTTTTAAAGGAAGATAACCCTAGGTAGTGATAAAGTCTTAGATATAGTTGAAGCCTCGTAGGTCGGTTAGACTTACAGGAGTACGCTTGATCTTAAGGGATTGAACCTTAGGTGGTAGACTTGGAGAAGGGATCTCTAAGTAAAAGGTAAGCCCAGTAGGAAAGGTAGGCTTATAGATATAGACTATGTTGTTTGTTTGTGTTTTGTATGGTTGTTTCGCAAGAACCTGGAGCTGAAAGCAAAACAAAGAGCAGACAAATGTAAATTGGTGAACTAGACTTGACTCGAGTTCAATCGGACTTGACTCAGATTGAACCATACCCAAATTGTTTTTTAGACTGAACTAGTGGTTCGGTAAACTGATTTGGTACGATCCAGATTGCAAAATTGTCAAAAATATTGACATGGAAGATGATGTGGCAAAAGATTTGATTTATCTTTATGATTTAGATGAAGATAAGGATAACTTGATGATGTGGATATAGTTAAGACTTGATCTAAATATAATTTCATTCAGACATGACTTCATCCAGATAAGAGTTGATCCAAATAACGATCTGATCCAACTCTATAAAAGGAAAGAAATGCTCTATGTTCAAGACAAGATTCTTCATCCTACTCTTCACCCCTACACTCAGACAAACGTGCTACGAAGCTCTGCGACCGAGGAAGCTCTAGGAAGAGTGTGTTGCGCTCAAGACTTCTAGATTGGCTATAATAATTTGTTTGTATTTTTTGTTTACAAATTGTGCTTATTTTTTATATCTTATTTGTGTGTGTACTTGAAACTATAACACGAGTTTCTCCGGCGGTAAATTAGGGAAAACTCCCCAATTAATACTTCACCTTTGCATGCAGTCCCCACGTCATAAAAGTTTTGTTTCCACTCCCTGCATGCAATGTTTCATTTGTTTCAACTCCCTGCACGCAAACCTGATGACCAATTTGCCCTTCATTTTTTTCGGTACAACAGGTCCTAAATAAAATATAATTCATCTTAAATTTAGCATATTTAAATTAAAATCAAGTATAATTTCTGTCAAATTGTCCCTGCATGCAAACATCGTTAACTAATCGCCACTAATTTTTTTTAGGTATAAAAAGTCCAAAATAAAGTATAATTAGTTCTAAATTTAGCACATTTAAATTAGAATCAAGTATATTTTATATCAAATTGTCCCTCATTTTTTTAGGTATAAAAAGTCCAAAATAAAGTATTATTCTTTCTAAATTTAGCACATTTAAATTATAATCAAGTATATTTTCTGTCATATTGAGTATAATTTTTTTATCGCTTAATATATATTTTTTTAAATTCAATATTATTTAAAAAGAAGATATACTCGATTTTAGTTTGATATGCTGAATTTAAGAGGAATTATACTTTATTTTAGACTTTTTTTACCTAAAAAATAGAAGGGCAATTAGGTAAGTTAGTGTCCATTATGTTGGTTAGGGAGTGGAAAGAAAGTTTTTCTCACATGGGGACTGCATGCAAAGCTCCACTTTGGATTGGGGATTTTAAGCAAATTTTCTCTTGTTGTTTTAGTATAAAATTATGGACTCCATTAAGTTGCGCTATATTTCTATGGGAAAGAAGGGTCTGTTTGGTTCAACTAATTTTTATTTTCACTTTCTGATAAAATAAAAAATATTATTTGGTTGGTAACTTTTATATTTATTTTTTAAAAAAATGAGATATCATTTTATAAGAAAATAAAAAATATTCAAGAAAGTTTGATTTCATTTTTATTTATTTTTAAATATACATTTATTATTTTCTTAGAAAATAATTTTAAATATTTTCTATTTTTTTTTCATAGAATGCTCTCTATTTTATAAAAAATGCACACGAAAATTACCAAGTAAATGTTTTTTTTTTAATTCACGTTTCATAATAATCTTTCACCGCATGCTTTTCGCCTTAACAGGTGTGACGATCCATTTAACTGTTCCCGGACCCGTTCAAAATGGACATCAAATAGCGGAGGCAGGCTTCCCTGTCGCCCCTTCCTTCCCCGCTTTTTTCGTCCTTCTGTTCTTCGTCTTCGGTTGCAATCACTCGGCCCGATCTGATCCTCGCTCATCAGCGACAGCATTCGATCTCCATTGCACGGAGAGAGACAGATAATGGAGAACTTGATTTCTTTGGTGAACAACATCCAGAGGGCTTGCACCGCCCTCGGGGATCACGGGGAGGAGAGCTCCTTGCCGACCCTTTGGGACGCGCTGCCGGCGATCGCTGTCGTAGGAGGGCAGGTATCACCTCCTTAGTCGATATGGCTTTCTTCTGTATGTATCGATCGCTGAGGGCTTTTCTGATTTTAGAGGGTCTTGCTTTACTGAAGATTTGTTTTCCTGGATTTTAGTGGAAAGGTCTCGCCTATTATCCTAGATCGTGCATTCTGCAATTCTCTATGGTTTTTATCTCCAGACTTCCATCATTTGGATTCTGTTTGTTACCCGTAATGTATCGTGATTAAGTTTCGGAATTATAATCTTCTTTTTCATAAAGGCATTTGGTTTTGCGATCTTTTATATTCTATTTCATGCCCCCAATCTTCTATATATATTATTTGGCCGCTCAAATTCTGAAGTTTTACGTGCATTGTACGAGAGTTCTCACTCTACTACATCGGTACTCTGTATTTTATCTCGGTTATTGCAGAAGGATTCCGATGTAAATAAATAGCAATTTTTTGGTTCCAAAAATATGATCCTTTGGCAGTCTCAAATTTCCGTTGACTCAGATTGTGTTCTGATATTGTTGGGAAGTAAGTACACTGCAGTATAAATATAGATTGATCGTTTACCTTTTTTACTCGCATAAAAAAGTTTTAGTAGAATTGTGAACTAGACGCTACGTTTCTCTTCTTTTTCTTTTGCAACTATGTCTCTGATAATATACACATACTCTCACTGACTGTTTGCTTTTAAAGAGCTCAGGTAAGTCTTCAGTATTGGAAAGCGTAGTTGGAAAGGACTTTTTGCCAAGGGGTTCAGGTGGTTTTCAAGGACAAATTTACTATAGTTTATTAAACACTTATTTAATCCTTTTATTTGTCAACTTATGCCATCTTCCATTATAGGAATTGTTACTCGTCGCCCTCTTGTTTTGCAACTTCATAAAATTGATGAAGGAAGAGAGTATGCAGAGTTTATGCATCTTCCAAAGAAAAGGTTCACAGACTTTGGTAATTTCTGAGAAAACGAACCAGTTTGTTTTTTCCTTGATGCATCCTACTAAGTCTTAATGAATTTTGATTGTCATATGTCTGTATGATGATCTATTGACTCAACGTGCAAATTGAAAATTCTTATGCAGCTCAAGTTCGGAAGGAAATTGAAGACGAAACGGATAGAGAAACTGGGCGATCAAAGGCAATCTCCTCCGTTCCAATTCATCTTAGCATATATTCTCCTAATGGTGAGACAATGTTAATGCTGCAGATTTCCCAACTAACTTTTAAGCTATGGACACACACACACACATCATCCCTATGTACAAAATAATGCTAAATGCATTTGTCAGATAAATAATTGTATGTTTATTGAGACATGTTGGATTTGATAGATATGGCATTACTTGAAGGGGAGTGTTAGAAATGATATTATCCTACATTGTTATTTACTATTATAGTGTTAGGCTTGGTGGCTATAGAATCCTAGTCTGCAAACATATTATAATCTATTCAACTAAATCCTATTTTATAAACGTATATGGTTAATACCCATCTCATGGTTAACACCCATCTCGATTTAAATTATCTGTGCATTGCATTCATACTTTACTTTTGCATAATCTTTTATATTGTATGAGTTTAGCCACATTTAACATGCATATATAGTGAATCACTTATATTTTTCTCTTTTTTTGTGCTAATTCTCTCTAAATTAACAGTTGTAAACTTGACACTTGTTGATCTTCCTGGACTGACAAAGGTAGCAGTTGGTAGGTCATTTCTTACTGTATTCTAAAAACACATTTTTTATCTCGTTTTAATGTAAAATGCATTATCAGTCTAATTTTGATTTTGCAGATGGTCAACCTGAGAGTATTGTGGCTGATATTGAGAATATGGTTCGTGCATATATCGAGAAGGTACCAATCAATGGATATAAATCGTAGAATGTGTTACTTATCAATCTCTATAACAACAATATCTAAACCTATTTTCTTTTTAATTATCTCATTTTACAGAGCCACTCATTTAAGTTCATGTTTCCAGTTTAGTATTTTTTTTTTTTTTGAAAACTAGTTCTGTTTCATCTTGGCTTGATCAATTGCCTAAATAACAACTTGAAATCGTAATTGTTCTGAGTTTTTATGTGTTATTTCACTGATAAGTGATAATTGCAAGTGATTTTGATTGAAAGTTTTTGTTTGCAGCCTAATTCAATAATTCTTGCAATTTCTCCAGCCAATCAGGATCTGGCTACATCTGATGCAATTAAGATATCTCGTGAAGTAGATCCTAAGGGTAAGTGCTCTTAGTCCCATGGAAAAATAATTGTAGGTACGTGTGCATTTATTTACCTGTTCTCGCCAAGGTGTTTGTTCAGTGTGGATTTAGGATAAGTCCTTCTATGCATTGCTAAAATATATTTGAACCTTATTTCTTTCGCTTCTCCTGATCATTGGAAACATTTTTACTATGTTAATTATATACTATTCCCATAGTTGGCATGGCCGATTCAGCTTACTTGGGAAGAATGATAAGAACTTGAATTTATTTCACATTATTGTATATTGGTTCAAAAGATCACAGCAACAACTATATGAACAGCTCCCTCATTTAGTGGGACCTGTTAAACTTGGCAAACTGTTAAGCCTTTTATTAATATTTTATCAAAGCTGAAGTTGACTTTTTGTATGTGAAGGAATTGTTGCAATTTGTTTTAATTTTGTAAAAGATTAGCATGAAAGTGAAAGCAATGGATGGAATGATACTGTAATCCAAGGAAATGCAACTGCTACCAATTTTTATTATCTAGTCCAAGTATGATAAATCCTAGCCAATTAGATGGCATGGCATGGCACGGCATGTAATGGTAAAAAATCCTAGTCAATAACTAGATGCTCAGATTTCATTAGAAAGTTTTTATGCAAATGGCCCCTTGCTTTCTTCTATAAAGTTCTACATAAACAAAGTAGGATATACATTTTGTATCCATTTTCTGTACAATGGTAGGTGCCTGTTCCATGTGAACTGCAACTAATTAATCATAGCAGCTGCATGCCACTATTACCTTAGCAATATTCATCTCTTTTTCATGTTTTTGATATCTTATGAAATCTATCAATAAAGCTTAATGACAAGTTAAACCATGCCATAGAGTCATAAACAGCTAGTTTGTGCTTTATATGCATGTAAAATATCTCTTCATTGAGAAATTTTCTTCTTTTCCATCTTGTTTCATATTTTATTTGTAAAACTAATGCCAACCAGCTTGTATGCACTCATTCATTTTGTTACAAAATT
Organism: Kaempferia rotunda; assembly: GCA_037177415.1. NCBI lineage: Eukaryota > Viridiplantae > Streptophyta > Magnoliopsida > Zingiberales > Zingiberaceae > Kaempferia > Kaempferia rotunda. The sequence goes on along the minus strand of JBAMIB010000061.1, from coordinate 562,504 downwards.
GTTGGAGATGATACCAGAGCAATCAACTTTCTAAGAATTTCTTTCACCAACATATTGGTTGTTTTCTTTTGGTGTTGCTATTAAAGAAAATTTCTTTATGTTTGTGGAGGTGCAAATCTTGTATGCTTATTAGTGTTATCCATCTATTGTAAGACAGGAATGTTGCTAATTTCTAAAGTATGTTCACTCTAGAGGTGGAAGAAAGTTGATTTTCAGCTTTTCATTGCCATAGTCATCCAATTAATGCTTCATTTCTCACTATTTGAATCTAGGGGAGAGGACATTTGGTGTGCTTACTAAAATTGATCTTATGGACAAGGGCACTGATGCAGTTGATGTAAGATTGTTTTCTTCCATTTTATTTTCAATTAATTTTCTAAATAAAACAATTTTAGTTGTCTAAAAGCAACAGAACCTTAAGAATTAAATCTTGAATCTTACGTTTGGAGGAAGAAGAAATGGAACTTGATTTCATAGAAAATTTACCAAAATAACATATGGTATTATTTTTGTGGAGTATGTGACAAATTGATTAAGTATCAACGTAAAAAAGGTAATTGATCCATAAATCTGTTGTTTTGTGGGACAAATTGGAGTTCTAATTTCCTTTTTTCTTTTAAATTACAAAGGATGGATCAGTCTTTTCCTAATAGCTACATCTTTTAACTTGATTAGTCACTAAGCAAATCTAGCAATAAGGTATCTGAGCAGAGTTCCATGTTTTAATCCCTCCATTGTTGGCACTTAAAAGAGTGCATACCCAATTAAGCCAAAATGGCTTGGGCTAGTCATATGTAGTTTGCTTAGTCACACATGAGAGGTGATGTTAAGAACATGAAAATTTTAGATGGATTATTTTCTAATAGCTTAAGTCTTTTACACATGGTTACCAATTGAACTTAGAAATTGATCTTCATTGGAAGTTCAAAGATGCACATATGTGGTAAGAATTCACTATTTATGCTTCTTCTCAGTTGTGAAAAAGATCTCTCTTTTTCTGCTGCTTAAAACTGCAATCAGTTTGTTGTCTTAAAAAAAAGATAGATTCCTTTATAAAAAAGTTATCTAAAGAAAGTGCAATCATTTTGATTATTTCTTTTCTGCCTGAAGTATTTATACCTTGGAAGGTGTTTCTAAATATTTTTTGGATTTTGTAGATATTGGAAGGAAAGTCATACAAGATGCAATTTCCATGGATTGGTGTTGTTAATCGATCACAAGCTGACATTAATAAGAATGTTGACATGATTGCTGCCAGGCATAGAGAACGTGAGTACTTTGCCAATACACCGGAATATAAGCATCTTGCTCATAGAATGGGTTCAGAGCATTTGGCTAAAATGCTTTCAAAGGTAGTATTTGTTGTCAATTCTTGAAATCTTTGCATGGCATGTTTTCAGTCCATTGATGCAATGTGTCTGATTTTACAATACAAGTTACCTTTGCTGACAATAGATGGCAGTGTTTATTTTTGTTTATGATATAATGAACTGTTCTACAAAGAATGTAATTACTTTTGTTACCTTTGTAGCATTTGGAACAAGTTATCAAGTCTCGGATTCCGGGCATCCAATCTCTTATAAGTAAAACCATAACTGAGCTTGAAATGGAACTCGGCCGTTTGGGCAAACCTATTGCTGTTGATACTGGTGTAAGTGTTTCTTAATCTCATTAATCTTTGTGATTTTATAGTGTATATGGATTTCTTATGTTTATTGATTTTTTTACAAATATTATTTTTAAGCTCATTCCATTAGTTGTATTTAGCAGCAAAAGACCCATACTTCCAGTGTAAAAGCTTATTGTTCCTAATATGGAATCAGTGTATTTAACCTTAAAGGGGAAATCACTAGTGTCTGGAAATTCAGTAATAAAAACATGTCTATAACATAATATAAAGCAATGTTCACAATATTGTTTGGTATTGGAGACTTGATTACCAGTCGAAATGGTCCGACGATATAGAAGTTTGGGCCTTTTATTTTTATACCTGTCTGATTTTTTTTCTTTTTTTATATGTTTTTAGATTTTTTTTTATTTATTTAAAAATAAGTGTTGGGCAAAGCTTGGTGTAGTCATGGGTCATGGCTGACATGAACCATAACTGCTTGTGTCGTGCCCGACTCGACACTACATGGAAACAAGATGACTAGGCTCAGGTCATGCATGACCCAATAGGTGCATTTTGACACCACTATGACGGGATCGGCACTGTTGTGTTGACACTCGATGCATACTGAGTTGATTTAAAATTTAGTTTATTCCTTTAAGGCTCTTTCATTTTGTTTATTTACTTCTAAAAACAAGGCTATAGAAATTAGGTAATCATTAAAATACAAGCGTGTTGAAATGAATTCAGATAAATTTCTCTTTAACCTAAACTTTTTTCTTTTAATAAGATATATCAATTAAAAATGATCTTTGCACATGATCCCTTGGTACTTGTCAAAAAAATGTATTTTTATAAGTTTTATTCTTTCTACTCCTTTTTTTTTCTTCTATTTAAATTGTTTACTTTTAAGATATTGTTATAGCCAGTAGCTAGTCAATGGAATTAGAATTTTAAAAAAGAATGTATAAAAAAATATTGTTTGAATTCATTTTTACATATGCTGAAGCATAAAGTATGTCAAGTGTTGGCACAATATGATATTAGCATGGTCGATATGGATGAAATGAGAGATTACCTCTGCTGATCAAGATCAGGTTTACCTATTACTAAAATGGTATGTTCTGACTGTTTCACCCAGCTTGACGCTATATTTCAAACCATAATATAAAGCTTAGCCTTGGTTTTACTAATCTAGATGACACTAGTTTCTAACCTTAAAAGAGAGTTTGAATTTTAAAGACCAAATGCAAGAATAGCAGTTTTCTTGTCAATTCATTGGCATGTTATTCTGGATTTTATGTCAAAATTTCCACACAAAGAGCTGGTTACTTGAATGCCATGTTGCATGTAATAATACTTAGTTATTTCCTGAATCATATTTAAATCTTCTACTTAGCTCAAACCCAAACACATGATTGTCATATCATATCATATATATATATAGAAAGCATTTTGTTGTTGACAGACAAAATATTTATGGATAACAGAGTTTCATATCAAAGTTTGGTCTATATTTACTGGAGTGCTAATTATTCATTGCTACACTGTCAAACTAATGTCAAACTTCCTAAGGTTGCTATTTTACATATCAAATTCTTTTCTATGCCACTTCTTTTGTATGATTCTAGTTTGCTTTGATTAACTTTTAAAAAGATCATTATTTTATTGTAGGGAAAATTGTACTCAATCATGGAAATTTGTCGTACTTTTGATTCAATCTACAAGGAACACCTTGATGGCGTGTAAGTAGAAACAAACCTTAAAGCATATTATTTTCAATTCTAGCACTTAAACATTCAATTATTTATTCATTTATAAAGCTAATCTTGAATTGGAAATACATGTGTTTGAGTAATGCAAATAAATTATAGATTTTCTCCCATAATACTTGCCTCTATGAATCTATGATCGTTATTATTCATCAAAACAAATTAGAGATTCATTATAATGCTAATTCTAGCACTAAAGCTCATTATTGATAAGCCCAATCAATGCTTTCTCTCATATTAACTTCTTTCTGATAGGCGTCCTGGTGGCGAGAAGATCCATAATGTCTTTGACAGTCAATTACCAGCTGCTCTAAAAAGGTTACAGTTTGACAAGCATCTGTCAATGGAGAATGTAAGAAAAATCATCACTGAGGCTGATGGGTACCAGCCTCACTTGATAGCTCCTGAGCAAGGATATCGTCGCCTCATTGAATCTTCACTAATTTCAATAAGAGGCCCAGCAGAATCAGCTGTTGATGCGGTATTACACGACTTAATTAACATTTGCACTTCTAGTCATCTGCATTGTCAAAATCTTTAAAGTTCTAATGGATTAATTCTCATTCATGACTACACAGCTTTGTTTTGCTTGATTGTTGTGTGGGTATGGGTTATTAATAAGATCTGTTTCATTTATATTGTACAGTACAAACACATCACTAAGGACAATATATGCACACTTAAGATACACTCATACATGTTACAGTGGTCAATTTAGGCTCTCATTACTTGGAGTCATGGATGTGGAATATAACCCTTAGTTATACTTAGTTTCTTTATAGACTAATTATGCTTTGAAATGAACTTTTTTTGGGATTCATCCCATTGCTCAGGGGCATTTGAAATGTAATTTGCTGTAGATTGGTCAGCTGGAATGGATGGCTCACCAGTATAGATGTTCTATGCATCAAATACCAACATAGAAGTCAGTCTAAATCTAACTGCAAATGGGAGATGATTTAAAACTTTAATCAATCCATATTCAGTAATAGAAAGGAGATGACGTTTTTGTTCAATTAAGTTCTAGTAGCACAAAGAAGAGGATAATAGTAATGGCATTAGCACAGTCGCATAATCATCTTGTTAGTTAGTGGAGATAATAATTGAACCCAAGAGACAATATAAGAAATTGTTGTATAAATATTTTGGAGGATCTAGTTACGACTTTCTAATAGAAAATTCAAATGTTAGTGAGGGTTGGCCCATCCTGGATTCCTCTTGGGTTTTTCAATGTTTTTATTATGTACTGGGGAAAGCATGAGTACTTCCCAAAAGAACCATTTGTAACACTTTTGACATAGTTGTCTATGAAAGGCATTTGATTCAGTTAACCTTCAAATGCCTGAACAGCAAGTTCTCAGGTTGAGCATGGATTGGGTAAAGTCGATTCTCGATCAAAAGTCATTCAACCTAAGTTTTTCAGATCAAGAAAAATTGACCCAAAACTTATAGTAGATTTGACCTAACTATAGTTGGGGTTGTTTCGGTATCAGTTTTTTTGTCACCGTCAAAACAGAACAATGTTAATACAAAAAAAAGTTAAGTATAGAAAATATTAATTTATAAGAAAGATAACAAACCATGACTAAAGATATCAAAAAAATTACTTGCTGCAATATCATTATAAATCCAAACACAATATTTTTGTATAATTAAATTTTGGTCAAGTCTAGTTCATTGGTATTTCCTACATATCCATCTCTAAGCTAAGATTCAAATACAGTATTTTTGACCTGTGAATTCAATTGACCCAAAACCAAAATAAGCTGAATTTTTTTGTGGAATCAGATTGCAGTGAAATTGGATATCCATTGAATCAGATTCTTTCCTGACTCGTAGTGAGCCCCACTCAATGTTGTGAAAGGCCTTTGCTAGATGAAATTTATTCATCACAACATCAATGACTTTTACAGTTTTACTGTACTACAACAGCAAAGTATTTGAGTTTAGCTAGATGAATCTTATACCATGTGACTTCTAATAACCAGATCTTGTGAATTACTTTTAGTTATATTAAATAAATATATTTCTTTGTGTGCTGAGAAAGCAATCCCCATTTACTAATCCCACTTGTTCTCATTATTGCAGGTCCATTCTATATTGAAGGATCTAGTCCACAAGGCTATCAGCGAAACCTTAGTAGGTCTTGCATTCTCAGCTAAGCTGAACTTTGATTTCTGGAGTTTTTTATGGTGTAGTTTAGTCTGCAGTTGCTCCTATTAGTGTTTCTTTTCATCATCATAATTTTATTCTTTGAATTGAAGCCTGCTTTTTCAGCTTAAAAGAGTTTGATGATTTTTATTAAAAGTAGACATAGCATGACTGAGACCATTGATGACATTAAATGGTCTGCTGTAATCCCTTCATGCTGGTATTAATTCTTACAAAGATCTCATACAATTTTTATGTTATTTTCCATTACAAATGTCTCTTTCCACACTGAATGAATATGAGCATATTTGCGGGTCGATAAATAACAGAATTGTCTAAAATCAGACCTAGCTAAGACAGTGAAGGACGTATCTGATTGACTATTCAACAACCAACATTATTATATTCTACAATTCTGCACTGAACTCATGTGAAGAAATCTCATCAACAGATCTTTGTATACCTTTAGCAGTCAACCATTTGACATGGTCTAATTTAGTCAACCTTTGGTTTGTGCACAACACAAACTGTGTCAGACCAAGCTGGACCATGGGCAGCCCAGTCCAATTAACACTTCTAGTTCTTAGTTTGCTAATGTAATTTAGAATATTTTTCTATTTCATGTCTCATATATTGCTAAATATTATATCCATTCAGTACTAGAGAAAACTAGTGAACCCGAGAATGATTATAGTATTCTTCAGGAATTAAAACAATACCCTACTTTGAGAGTTGAGGTCGGGAATGCTGCCGTTGAGTCTTTGGAGAGAATGAGGGAAGAAAGCAAGAAAGCAACTCTAAAGCTGGTAGACATGGAATGCAGTTATTTAACTGTAGATTTCTTCAGGAAGCTTCCTCAGGATGTTGAGAAGGGTGGAAATCCAACACACTCCCTTTTCGATAGATACAATGATTCATACCTCAGACGTGTAGGTAAGTAGTTATTTTGTTTCTGGAATTACCAATCTGCCATACTGTTACCTACGCATGTCTTTATTACTACTACTATCACTAGAATGACATGATGTGTTTTTGAGTCTGCCAGTGGTATGGTGGCTGAAAATTTCATGATGAATTTGGTCGCTTTTTTCTTCATAGTTCCTGGAAATTGTAAATATGCTTGAACAAGAAATATCCTGCATTTTATTCATCCTACTCTTGCTGGCAGGATCTACTGTTCTGGCTTATGTGAATATGGTATGTGCAACCTTGCGGAATTCTATACCTAAATCTATTGTTTACTGCCAAGTACGTGAGGCTAAGCGCTCCTTGCTCGATCTTTTCTTTACTGATATAGGAAAAAGAGAGGTGAGTATGAAAATTGTTGAACTTTTAATCATTTTAATTTTTTTAAATATTTTTTATGGTTATGTATTTTGCGTTTTGGATATCTTTATTGAATATGATTTTCTCCATAAGACGTGGTGATAACCTTTCCCGAATATTTGTCTTTTTATTATTTTTCTAATATTCAAAATTTTGAATGAGGCAGTTCAGCACAAATGATTTTGAAATAACATTATTTTTCAAAAAGGTTTTCAAATCATGAAGGAAAGATTTAAGGAGACAGAGATATTTAAATATAGAATCTTGCTATAATGTTTTGGAAAAAATGTTTAAGCCCAAAATCATAATAATTACCTATTGCATATTTTCGGTTTTCCTCACTCAATGGGACTAGGGACTAGTTCTTTCCTGTGGAGGAATAAAGCAGCTCTCTTAGTAACCATGCAATTTTTACCTTGTTGAAAATTGTAGGGAAGAATCACGTTATTCTTTTTTTTATTATTATTTTTATTTGTTTTTTTTTTACAGGGAAAGCAACTAGGAAAGTTACTGGATGAAGACCCTGCAATTATGGAACGTAGAATTTCACTTGCAAAGAGATTAGAGCTGTATAGAAGTGCTCAAGCGGAGATTGACACTGTCGCATGGGCCAAGTAGCGCTTGCTGTATCATCCTCTCTTTTAATTTTATTCCAGATTTTCTCCCTCGCTCAAAGGTGTTAATTTTTTTTTTCCATTCATTTGTTCATAAAGACGTATACGTCTTTATTTATCCTATTAGTTCATTGAACAGTAAGCCACTCTGCATGCCCTAATGCACTCGATGTATTTAATACCATCTTAAAATAATAATAATAATAATAATAATAATAATAAATGAAATTAGTCGGTTGTTTCCACATTTATGAAGATGTCTGTCATGTTAGCAAATATGTTGGAACATGTATTCACAATAGCTAGTTGTATTTTATTTTATTAATTTTAACTGAAAGCTGATTTATAAATCAGCTTATGCTATTAAAATAAAATATTTCAACTATTACGACCCTTTAAATATTCAAAATGTGGATTATTAATATTCTTAAATTTTAAAAAAAACATTTTGTAAGCGCCTTTTGGTTAAAATTATTCAAAAGCATTTGTAGATTTTAAAAAATATTATAATGATCTTTTTTTTTCTTAATAATTATCAATTATAAAAAAATGTGGTTTGGTAAATTCTGACTATTGGGTGAATGTATACTCGCTAACAAGAATAATTAATTATATAATTTTAAGATCTCGTGCTTCAGTTTAGGTTTCAGAAAAACAACAACAACAAAAAACTATAAGCTTACTTTTTTACAAATCCAAATGGAAAATATCTCATTAATAGGATAACATTTAAATAATTTTAAAATATTAGGCATAATTGTAAGCAAGTGAAATTCGTCAATATATTAAACAAAATAAATTTTAGAATATCATAATAAATGAAACCTTCTTGATGCAGCTCAATGATGAAAGGCTCATCTAACTAATAAATAGTATAGTGCGTCATCTGAGCATGTACAATGGATGTCATTAGTAATGGCAAAGTAATGCTTTCATTTATTTCAACTTTTTTTTTTTTTTTGAAGTAATCGAAACTCATGGAGCATGTTTGCTTCATCTTTATCACACACAACTTCAGGATTAGGTGCTAGTGGAAGTAATTAATCTAATCACGCCAAACATAATCCACCCAAATCCTAATGAT
>JBAMIB010000061.1:462915-482084 GCA_037177415.1 Kaempferia rotunda | reverse complement strand
TGGCGTTTTTGTTGACCGGCTGACCGGGCTTTTATTTTGACTTAGGGAGCTGACCTGGCCTAATGGCTGACCGGATATTGACCCCGGATCAATGACATATCGCTTTCTTTCCTTAATTGGCCGCACAATTCGTTCGTGTCATAATTTCCTCCGTACATACAAAGAATTATTGCGCTTATCTTTTAACAGTGAATATTCTGATTTGACTGTTGCACTAAATGATAAGGATGGTAGGTGAGCTTAGAGCCAAATGGTCATCCTATTTGGTCCTGCTTAGAAGGCCGTTCGGCAGCCTTGTTCGTTCCGTTCAGCGAGTCCTTCAGTCGGCCGGCTTGGTCCGTTCGGTAGACTGTTCGGTCAGCCTGTTTGGTCCGTTCGGCACTTGCCCATACGCTTATCTTCCAAAGATGAGTGAATCGACCGATATTGGAGTTTTGTTTCGTGATGCTATATTACCTTTGCTTCGTCAATCCGTTCGGTGGGATCGACCGAATGAGTGATCTGTTTGATCGGTGAGTTGGCTACTAGGTCCAGGTTTAGCTTGACTCTGTGTCTGTCATAAAATGGTATATTCAGATGTCACATGGACCGTTTAATCGGGAGATTGACTTGATTTTACTTGACTTAGACATTTTTTTATTTTTTTTTTTCACCGCATCAATATAATTAATTGATGAATCATTCTCATTCTCTTAATTTTACGGCGGCTGTGTGATCTATATATACTTGATTACTCTGCAGTTTACGGATGTTCGATACAAAGTGCTTCAGAAAAGAATAACAACAAGTAGCACTGAGAAAGATATTCTCCAAGGAATTACAGGTTCAGCTAGGCCCGGAGAACTCTTGGCCCTAATGGGACCTTCAGGCAGTGGCAAAACTTCACTCCTTACTCTCCTTGGTGGAAGAAGAATTACTTGTAATTCTATAATCGAAGGATCCATCACTTACAATGACGAACCCTATTCCAAGTCCCTGAAGGGCAGGTAAACAGATCAGAAGAACATGCTCGATCGATCTCTTCACCTCGATCACAATGCTCTTTAATTTTTCAGGATTGGGTTCGTGACGCAGGATGATGTTCTATTTGCGCATCTCACTGTGAGAGAAACATTGACGTACGCCGCTTTACTAAGGCTTCCGAAGACAATGACGAGACAGCACAAGGAAGAAAGGGCAATGAACGTTATCACTCAGCTGGGGCTTCAGAGGTACTGATCGATCGATCGATCGATCGATCTATCATCTTTTATATATATATAATTTCCTATAATTATAAGCATTGGACAGGTGCCAAGATACGATCATTGGTGGATCCTTTACTAGAGGAGTTTCAGGCGGCGAGAGGAAGAGAGTGTGCATTGGGAACGAGATCCTTGTTAATCCATCCTTGTTGTTCCTTGATGAGCCCACATCAGGCCTTGATTCAACAACAGCATTACGAATAGTTCAAGTATTGGCTGAGATAGCTGAGGTAATCTTGTTGGTGGTATATCTGTTATAAGCTGTTGGTAATGTAATCAAATGACAAAAAAAAAAAAAAAAAAACAAGCAAAGAACACTCAACTTGAACTTGCTGCAGTCTGGCAAAACCGTGGTGACGACGATCCATCAACCGTCTAGCAGACTCTTTTACAGGTTTGACAAGTTGATCCTGCTCGGAAAGGGTAGCTTGCTCTACTTTGGGAGAGTATCAAAAGCTATGTCTTACTTTGCATCTATTGGATGCTCGCCTCTGATTGCAATGAACCCAGCGGAGTTCCTATTGGAGCTTGCAAATGGAAACATGAACGACGTCACAGTACCTTCAGAATTGGAGGACAAATTGCAGTCGAAAGAATCGGAAAGCAACACGCAAGATGGCAAGTTATCACCAGAGGATGTGCTCGAGGTAGAAGTTTCTTTGATTCTGCACCAAGTAGATATATTCTTGCAAGAAATTGATCATTGGGTCAAATAATGGAACAGTACCTTGTGGAGGCTTATGATACAAGAGTTGCTGAGAAGAAGAAGAAGAAGATCCTGGCTCCGCTTCCGATAAGCGAAGATCTGAAGGCCCCAGTTTCATCGCCCAAAAGGGAATGGGGAGCAGGCTGGTGGCAGCAATACTCCATTCTTTTCATGAGAGGATTTAAAGAAAGGAGACATGATTATTTGAGTTGGATGAGGATCACTCAAGTTCTTGCAATTGCAGTCATTCTCGGCTTACTTTGGTGGCACTCCAATAACAATACAACTCTGAGGGGTTTAGAGGATCAGGTAAATAACATACTTCTGAAAACATATTGTTCTTTCATTTATCAATTGAAAAATGACAGTTTCCATTCTGAATGAAATGTTTCAGGCAGGCTTGCTGTTCTTCATATCTGTATTCTGGGGTTTCTTCCCTGTTTTCACAGCAATCTTCACATTTCCACAAGAAAGAGCAATGCTGAACAAAGAAAGGGCAGAAGACATGTACAGCCTAAGTGCATACTTCATGGCCAGGACAACAAGCGATCTGCCGCTCGATCTCTTCCTACCTGTATTGTTTTTGCTGATTGTCTATTTCATGGCAGGACTAAGACTGAGCATCGAACACTTTTTTCTCAGCATGCTTGTTGTATTTCTCACCATTATTGCTGCTCAGGTTTGTTTCAGGACAGAATATCAGATATTTATTTGTTAAGTTTCATCAAATGCTAATTTACCCATGCAAGCTGAATTTGATCTGATATCTGACAAATCAGGGACTAGGGTTGGCTATTGGTGCTTCAATAATGAACATCAAGAAGGCAACTACTCTAGCTTCTGTGACAGTAATGACCTTCATGCTGGCTGGAGGATTTTTTGTCAAGGTGAGCACTCTTATTACCTCTTGATACAGCTTTCTGACATTATGTTTTAGGCTAACCACAGTATCCTAATCACAAGATTATGAAATTTGAAGCTGTTTTGCTTCAGGAGTGCTAAAACAAAAGGTTATATGTCACTGAGGTAAATGTTAGGCAAAATGCTAATATTCAGATGCATGTGTTTTGGCAGAGAGTTCCTGCATTCATCTCATGGCTCCGCTACCTGTCGTTCAACTATTACTCGTATCGACTCCTCCTAAAGGTTCAATATGATCGTTTGCCACCCTCTTTAGATATCGAGAAACTGGACAATGGCATTAAAGAAGTTGCAGTGATGATCGGCATGGTGTTTGCTTATAGATTCTTGGCATATATTTCCTTGAGAAGAATGAAGCTGCCCAATTGAATCTCATGAGAAACAATTAGAAAGTAAATCTATACGAGTTGAATAATTATCATCCTTGAGCATTTCAGATGCTATATGATGATCAGGGATCTGTGGCAAGAAAATATCGTAAATTTCAAATTCCTCAATTATTGCTGTTCTATATATTATTTATATTTTGTTGAACTCTCTAAGTCATACATATTTAAACAAACAAGAATTATCCAGATTAACTATATATAATTCTATATTAATCCAATTCTTTCAAGTGAAACTATTCTGTTCTCTTTGAATTTCAAAAAACATGAGATGCATAAAATTGATGATATAACGTCAACAGTCCATGCATATAGATATAATAACCTGATTTAGAACATAGAACAATTTATAAATGGCAGGTTTTGCTTACAGTGTTGATATATTACATTGCCGGTCGATCTCCTTACATTCCTCAAATCCAGATTGATGGTTATAGTTATTTAAAATACAGCAAAGAATGTAATTGACACGCTTATTTCCAATCAAGCATGTCGAGAAGCCACAGGACTTCATTCTCGGAGCTTGCAGCATCACAGAAGTCTATCTCAATTCCAAACACATCGTTGATTCTGAGAGCACTGTTAGCCATGAACAACAAGGACACCCATGCTCTGATTCCGGAAATGAATGGATGCCCCGGTGAAAAATGCAAGTAGTCATAAGCTAGCGCACGAAATGCATTGCCGTCGACGTATCCGAAGTGGGATTGGTTTACAATTTGTGCAATTTGATCTGTGTCTTTGCGACTCACAAGCACAGAGACGCTAATCATCCGGCCCAGTGACAGGGAAAACCTTGGCTCGACCTGCATGATCATCTTGTAGTCATTGCTGTCCAAATGAAGCTTGAGAGTGTCGGGTATCCCTGGAGGTGGGCTCTTTATTCCTTTCAGGAGGACATTACCTGAGACAGCTTCAGAGAATATCACACTTTGCTCGGACCATAGATCAATATAGAATTCCAAATCATCGAAAGAAAGCCTTGCTGGGGGAAGGGGCTGAGGAGGTTGGGGTCTGGAAAATGTCACGAAAAACTTGTGGTAGCTTATGGACGGAGGACGACTTTTGCAAATGGAAGGCCATCTTCTGGCACAAACAGACTTCCAAAAGTAGTCATCTCTAGCAATCTCTCTCCATAGTCGACATACTAGCATGCAAGAAATCAAGTCTTCACCATCAATTAAAGGGAAAACAGCTTTCAAAACTTCACGAAATATCAAATCTTTTGTCATTGCAACTTGCTTTTAATCCAATCCTATTTTGTAATGCTGAGCAGAGATGGAGCATCAAATCAAGAATTTGACCTGCAAAGTAAAAAATAGATTAAATTTTCAAACTATAGCAAACAGATACCCACTTGCTACATTTGAGTTCTCTAGACACATTTTAACCTCACATCCACATCCTGATCACTAAAAGTAGTGACCTAATTGGTTCATGAAGAGAAAAACATGAAAGCTGAATCTTCAGAAGTGTTTTATTACAAGTATGACTCACACTTGAGGTGATCTGAATTTTATTTCTGATATATCCTGAATTCCTACAAAACTTGAAGGAAATGAAATTTCTATCGAATAAAATCATGACTCCAATATATCAAATAAAGTCATGCAATTCATGACTCCAATATATGAAATTTCTGTTATTTAGTATCTCCCAATACATGTAAACGAACTATTGGGAAACAACATAGAACACTAGCTCTCTCACCTTCACTCCTCGTATTCCTCAAGTTATCAGAATGGCTTTCTACATGTCAGAGAAAATTAATGATTTTTTTATATAATTCAATAAGTATTCTGTGATTCTACGTCCATTAGGCATAGTAGTATAGTCCAGCTTAGTATTATGCCCACTAAAAACTGGTAGGATTAAGCAATATTTTTCTAATTCTCTTTTACTAGTTTTCCAGCACACAACATCGTTAATTAGGCAAATGACTAACATATATGAGGTTGTCTTTTATATCATCATACAAGGTAAACAGAACATTGTTTTTTTCCTTGATGTTTCTCCTTTTTTCTACAAACTTTTATTGTTGATGGCATACTCTTGCATCTTTTGCATTACACGTCGTTCAACAATGGAGTCTTCGATCTTGATTTTCCCTTTTTAAGTTCTGCCATTTTGTTTTCCTGCACTCATAAATGGATTTGTCTCCTAGGATCACAGATATTCTCACCATAATCACTTCCTTTTGGTTTTTTATCACCTAGCTACATATAGAAACTTGAGTGCCATTGTTTTGACAGTATCTTTGTGCATTAAAAAAAAAGGAAGTAAGCAATGACGATATATTCATTAAATATTTCATAAGATTGTCATTAACTTGCATCTGCGATGTGAAGAGCACTTTGCCAAGTAAACCTTGTTGGTTAGGTTAAAGCCTTTTGCAACTAACCCAAATTTTCTTCACAAAAATCTAGATCAACTACATAATTAACATCATTGTAAACAATGTAAAATCTAATTGTAATTGGCACATGTTGTTTCAATTTCTGCTAGATCTTCTTGATACAGTTTGATTAGTTATCTAGCCTACTACACTCAATAAGGTTCTAACTAAATCCTGCTGCACCAGCAGATCACTAATCCTACTTTTTCCGTAAGGCGTAATTGGTCTTTCCATCTGAATAGAATTTGTTGGTTTTTTCCATAGGGCGCAATTAGTTAGCATATCAGTCATTTAGGATGATTCTTCACCAATGACATGTTCTAGATTAAGTTTGAAGCCATGCAGATTGACCTACAGGAAATTCAAGTATTGATTACATCACCGCTGGTTGGATTTACCACAAATACTTGTCTATCCAAACTCATCTGTACTTTCTGCAACCATAGCAGCACCATCCAAGAGCAAGCACGATAACAAACTATGCATACTCTCAGGTGAGAAAATAATCAACAAGCACGCCCTATGAACGAATAAAAGCATATACTGGGGGAAAAAAAAGGGAATGAGTAAGAAAATCCTCTTACAGCTAGAAAAGAAGATACTCCAGCGGAAGTAGTCGAGCGGCCACGACCGACGCTCACCGATCGCTATCGCCGATCACCGCCGATCTCTCCCGAAAGGGGCAAAGCGAACAGACGAGGCGATACCGATAATTAGGGTAAAAAAGAAAGACCTTTCGGGTCGGATTTCTGAGAAGCTCCGACCAGATCCGAAACTTTTTTTTAATCTATAAATCAAATTAATTTAAGAATTTTCCAAAAAAAAAAACTACCGGCGATACTTTTGGATTGCGATTTAGATTTAAATCGAACGGTTCAAATTGAATTTCGTGATTTTTGTTTTTAAATTAAAAAATAGAAGCCACGCCGACTTCGCCTCCATCCGTCAATCAACGCCGTCGTCGCCGCCCCTGCTTCGCCGACCACCGCCATCTCGTAGATGGATTCTCTGCCGCCACCGACGCAAAGGTCTCTCTAATATTCGCAATTCTCTGCTCTATTCTCTATGGTTGCGGCCATGGCTCCGCTGTTTCTTCCTCGGTTGTTGAATTGATACTTTGTTTTTGTCTTATGAACTTCAGTCTTATTTCAATTTTTCCCCTTTCAGTATCAGTTCTTCGTTTCGGAAATACTTGCTGCTTCTGTTGGTTTTTAATTTTTCGTGGCTTCGAACTAGGTTAATATTCTGGTCGGTAAATCGAAGCACTACTCGAATAGGGTGAGAACACTTTGTAATAATTCTTTTTTTGGGAAATGATAGCGCTTCTATTGATTCTATTCTACAAACAAGGAGCGATTTTTCACATCTGGATTTGGGAGGAGCATTATTGGTAAAGTTGGCTGCGACAGATAAGTGTGTTATTAATCTTTCTTTGATAAGAGAGATTAGGAAAAGAGAAGGGAAGGGGAAAACCCTTCTTTATCTTGTTTGGTTAGGTGTAGTGTAGAAGACAAAAACACAACCATTTCTTGTTGGGTTAGAGGACAGATTTGAAAATGGGTGGATGAGAAGAAAATTCATTTAATCCAAATCCGTATCTCCTTTCCAACTACCATCATGTGGAAAGACGGAATCAGGGAAGAGCAGTAAATATTTATTTATTTTTTTAAAACGATTGTTTTTGATAAGAGAAATGTCTTACATAGAATAAAGTTCTACAACTATGTAATTATAAAGTTTAGCGTCGGGTATTTTATGTAATCATAAAGTACCTCTAAAATTTAAAAGAAAGTTCTACAAAACCGCAATTAGACATGTTATGTTATATGGAATTGAATGCATGTTATATGGAACTGAATGCTAGGCTACGACTCGACATATGAGTAGAAGATAAGAGTTACAAAATGAGGATGTTAAGGTGGATGTATAGACGTACGAGAATGAATAAAATAAGAAATGAGAGCATTAGAGTGAAAGTTGAAGTTGCATCTATTGAGGAAAAATTAGATACATTTAAGATGGTACGGCCATGTACTTAGATGACCAATAAATGCTCTAATTAGGCGATGTAAAACTATGACAAACATGAACATCAAATATGGAAGAGGAAGACCAAAAAAGACTTGCTTAGCAACAATAAAATAAAATAAAATTTATTTAAATATAGATGATGATATAGTAGGGGATAAAGCTCAATAGCGTAAAAGGATTCATATAGTCTATCTCTCCTAGTGAGATAAGGTTTGGTTGTTGGTGGTGTTGTTGTCGTCTTTTATCCCTTATTCATTTAAATAACAACAGGAAAAAAATGAACATAGTTACCTGGAATATATGGTTTTAGAATTGGTTTGTTTTGATGTGTACATATAAGATAGGATCACATAAGCAAGTAGTCTGATTCTTTGGAACTTATGTTCTAATGGTTTTTGTATTCATAAATGTCCAGTTCCATAGGCCCCTGTTACGGATGAAACTGGATTTGTATGTTTGAGGTTTTCTAAGTATCTCCACACCCAACCAAGCATCATTTCTCGCCACAGCTCAATACTGCTCGGCATAGTAAATATTGTTTTTTCTAGTGATGATTAGCAGCTTACCTTTGTTCCCCATGTTATTTCCTACTTAGTATTGTATCTATATGATTGTGTCACAAGGGGCATTGTAAGTTTTTTCTTGGATTTTACTGTTTTCTTTTATCATTTTTTTGTGTGTGTACGTAATTAATTGGTTTTTGAAATTTTCATTTCCCTGATAATTAAAGCCTCGAAGCAAGTTGTGAATGTTTGGTTTCTGAAGTTAAATATATTGTTAAACAGGCACAAATGCTCTGCATGTTACAAGCAATACAAGAAAAAGGAACACCTTATAGAGCATATGAAGATTTCCTGCCACTCAGCTCATGATCCAAAGTGCCCTTTATGCAAAAAACATTGCAAATCATTAGAATCTGTTAGGGAACATCTTACAGGTATCTGATTTAGGAGTAGAAACATATGGATATTATGTTTTGCATGTTCAAAAACTTATTGGGTTTTTTAGGTCGTTATTCGTGTAACATGAACCTACACGGTGTACCTTAGTGCTCTGCAAATAGATTGTAATTCTAGTTATTCGCACAACCACACTTTTTACTATTTTCATTTAGGTCCCCTGCAGAACTTAGTATGTGTTTCTCTTGCAATAACTGTTCAGGTCCACTGCCGAAAGGTAATTGTGCAGATATTTTTGCAACTAATGGCTGCAAGCTTTGCCTAAACATCTTTGAAAGCCCTGATGACCTAAGTAAACATATGGATCTGTGTTTCATGGCTCCTGCTATTGCTCCTGTAAGTAGGTTTGCTACAGTCCATTTTGGCATAATTCTGCTGGATATCTGACTAATAGCTGACCATGTGTCTCATTTACTTGAGGGACCTATGAGCATTCCAATCGTGGACAATTGTTTTCTTCCTGAAAGTCTGATCAGCTCAGGTCTAAGTGACCACAACAACGAAGTGGTTGCTATGGACTGTGAGATGGTCGGAGGAGGGAGTGATGGTTCGCTTGATCTTTGTGCACGGGTTTGCATAATCAATGAAGATGAGAATGTGATTTTTCATTCTTTTGTGCAGCCTATCATTCCCGTGAATGATTACAGGTATCCAATCCAGTATCCATGAGAACTGAGGTATTATTTTGCATGCATCAACTACTTTCACTTGCTAAGACTATCAATGATGCTTTTAAGGTGCGAGTTGACGGGTATATCAGAAGAACATTTGGTCAGTGCTTCGCGTTTGTTAGATGTTAGCAATAAAATTGAGGAGATACTCTACAATGGAGAACCCAGTTGGAAAGCTCGGCTTGGTGGTGGAAAAGCTAGGATTCTTGTGGGCCACGACTTGGAACATGATCTAAATTGTTTAAGAATTTACTACCCTGATCACTTAATAAGGTGAAATTATTGCTGAATACTAGCACCATGATTCATTAGAAGTATTGTGTAGATTCTATCATAGGAATTACTTTTTTCTTCTTTTTATATATCTCTGATAGTAGTCTCATTGGTCCATGTACAGGGATACAGCGAAGTACCGCCCATTAATGAAAACAAATTTGGTCAGTCATTCATTGAAGTACCTCACAAAGACATATCTAGGGAAAGTAAACTTTTCATATTCTTTTGAAGGACTAACTCTGAACTTTGGCTTTTGTGCTTACAAACTTAGTCTTGTTTGCACATGGTTTTATGACTTAGTCTTGTTGAACATGTCTTATTTCACATATTTTTATGACTTTTACTTGGAGAGAAATGACAAAAATTACTTTTTCTATTCTCCAAATTTTCTTTCCTCTCATTCTTCTCTAGTAGACAAGCCTTTGTTTCATAAAGATAGACTTGCTGTAAGTTGCACCCACCAGTTTAAGCAACACGCTCCATTCTATAGAAAGGCCACCCGCAGTAGTAAAGGCTGAGACTTCTCATCCTCCAATCCAGTACTTTTTGTGTCATTTAACATGACTAACAGCACTTTTTTCTGGAAAAATACATTGGCCTGACTGGTTCTTTGTTGAGTTAAAGATTCTGCACATTTCACTTCTGAATGTCTCATGGTTCCATCTCGAACGAGTGGAAATGAATTAAATTGATCAGTTTCTAGCTGTAAGTTCAGTGTGCAGTTTGTTGACTCAACTCTGATTTTAACAGATATGAAATTCAAACGGGTATTCATGACCCCTATGAAGATTGTGTTGCTGCGATGAGGCTATACAAAAGATTGCGTGCACAATTGCACTGGAGTCCACCGTTGCCGGTGCCAAATGATTGCAGTAGTAATTTTTGCAAAAGAAGCCGCGATCCTTTCGACTTGAGAATGCTCGTGGAACTGAAAAAGATGTCTTCTGATGAACTCCTTGCGATGTCAATTTCAAGCTACAAGTGCTGGTGTCTCGACAATTTACATTGCACAGATTTTTAGCATGTTCTATTTATCTTAATTATGCTAGGGTGACTTTCATTTTTTTATTCAAAAGAAAATACTGTCATCGAATTTTGCTGCTAAAAAAGCTATTTTGAAGTTCTTTTTATGGAAGGAAATATTTAGTGATCTCGTTTTGATCAGCATATGGGACGAGACAAAACATTTAGTATATTGATCAATATGTGTTGGGTTATAGTATTTAAATTTATTATTCAAAACTAAATTATATATTATATAATTTTATGAATTATATACAGAGAGCATTTTTGTTTCATTAAAAAATATAAAAATATATTGAACTAAGTCTTAAAAAATTACTTTACATAAAAAAAGATTAAGGGGTTATGTACATATAAAATGAATTATTTGCTTCATATAAAAAAAATACCTGAGTTGGTGGCAAGGTGAAACAGCTGCATCACCCTTATTGTGGCCTTCCACTAGACTAAAAGGGAGTTAAATTTTGAAAGACTTTGCCCTTAACAACAACGCATGTAAGGAGTTGAGTCAACCATCGGAGCATTCTACACTGACTGAAAATCGATCTCAAACCTATTGACAGCAACACCAACCAACAATGGGGCTAAAAAAATACTCTAGTAGCCCCCGAAGCACTGTTGAGTTAGCTACTGCAGGATAAAATTGAACATAGAGCAAGAGTTCGAATCTCGATAAAGCCGTAAAAAAAACTCTCTTACATTGACTCACAATAACTTCCTGATTTACCTCTTCATACAAGATCATGGGGCCGACTTGTGGGTCGCTGGAGTTGCGGATACCACTTTTATTGCCATAAAAAAATACTACTCTTCAATTAACCAAGCACATCTTAAGTAATAACTCATTTCCCTATTTAAGGGATTAAATCCATGTAATCCATTACCGATTTCCCAATCCACGCACTAATTTTCCATTCCTTTCTTATTCCTCACTCCTATACCATCCAACAAAGCACCCCTTAGTATATGAATTCTGTACAACTTGCTGGACAATATTTCTAAATTATTTACTGAAAATTTTTATGTTAATATTTTCTCGAAAGATCGCTTAGTTAATAGCACTAGTTAAATGGATGCAAATCAATGATCAATTTCATACTGGTCAACATTTCAAAATAAAAAGATACTACTAAAGGCAATCACAGATTCTTATTTGTGGCAATACATACATTGAATGGATAAAGATAGTAATTAAGAGTAGAGAAAAGCAGTGGCACCGTACTACACATGCACCTAAATTATTATTCGCTTCCTCACCTCAAACATTTAACTGAGACCATAAAGATCATTATGTGACCACACATATAAATTCAAACTCTTTTGACTATTAAGTCTCTGCCGCTCTATCATTAATATTGTTACTGGAAAAGCCATATGAAAGAAGAAACCATTACAAAAGAACAAATTAAATCAGTATCACACTATTTACAGACTAAAATATCAAATTCCAATCGGCCAGGAAACAGTCATGATAAGTTACAATGCAGATATGTGAACATACATGTTTAGCACACAAGTGCCAGGTCAATGTAAAGTTTAAGGAACATAATAACCTCGTTGGATCGGTCAATCTTATTCCTGCTGCAGAAAGATCCTCTAATTCATAAAGAGAACTTGTAATGGAAAGGTAAATATTTACATCTTAACATACTTGTCAACATAGCCCTGCATAGAAAAGAAGACTA
Source organism: Kaempferia rotunda (assembly GCA_037177415.1). Taxonomy (NCBI): domain Eukaryota; kingdom Viridiplantae; phylum Streptophyta; class Magnoliopsida; order Zingiberales; family Zingiberaceae; genus Kaempferia; species Kaempferia rotunda. The sequence goes on along the minus strand of JBAMIB010000061.1, from coordinate 469,787 downwards.
TCATTTACAAAGATCTGAAGAATTGAATTGAATTCACGAATGCAATATAGGCATACCATAACCAGCTTGGTCAACTTTCTCTGGGATGATTCAACATATTGGTCGATCTTTGCCTGTGTTTTAGGAATCTGACGGGTTGGCACTGATCTAGATACTTTATCCACAGTCTTCTTTACAATTGTTTTGAATGCTTCTTTGCTCATATTACCTTGCCGCCATGATGGCTTCAAGACTTCCTTGACAAATTCTGCAAGTGCAATCTTAAAAAGCTTCATTGATCTCAATTCCTTTGACTTAACTTTCTTGCCAGGTGAATGAACATGATCAATCTCAATTTCTCCAGCACCAGTATTAGCCAACTCAGCAGCATTGTCAGGACTCCAATCTGGTCCATCAATCAGCTGTGGACTATCGTTCTCGACAACCCCCACTTCAGCATCAGTTGCCGCCTCAGTGGAGTCATCAAGTACAGATTTAAGTTCACTAGCCCCAACTCTTCTATCCTCGTAGTGTGGAACATCTTCAGCCCTGGACAAACTACTGAATTTCAAAACCGAACACGCATCAGTAGAAGATTGTCCTTGCTTTTGAGCATGAACTAACTTCTTGAGTGTGCCAGGAGAAGGTTCAATGCTATCGAATATTGGATCATACAAGGTATCTCCTGTTGGTTCCCTGACAAACCTCCTTGGAAAATGAGGTGGGACTCCAGAAGTTTCAAGAGCATAACCTGTAATGTTCGGTGAACTCTGTTCCTCTGTCGATCTGAAATTTGATACTGAAGGTTTTAATCTTGGCCCTAAATCAGAAGCATCATAGCCAAGTCTTATAGTTGCAGGTCCCTGTTCAAAAGTTGAGGCAAACGGGTTGTGGTGCAGTGAGATTGGCATTTTAGGCATGGTGATGCCAGATATTTGAGGTGGCAGATTATCTTCTGGTCGAACTTTCTGAATAGAGGGATCAACCAAACTGTGGCCGCAGACGGTTGAAGGAAAACGACTGCTTGAGTCATGTTGCCAAGCAAAGGATTTATGATGATTGGAATAAGGCAAATCCTTGACAGAAGAATATTCTTGCTTGGTAAGAAGCCTTGATTGCAAAAGATCCCCTGGAACAGACTTTGCATTAGGAAAGGATTCCTCAGCCAAAGGTAATGACTGAAGATGCATAGAATTTCCATGAGGAAATGAGCTGGGTATTTGACCTGATGACGGAATTTGAATCTCTCCAAGAACAAAAGACTTGTGACGGATGTGATATTCTCTCTGCTGTGCATTAAATATTTCAGAACCTTCTTGGCCCAGAAACTGGGTTTCACCACGGAATGGTAGATCCTGTGAAACACTCATGGGAAAAATATGCTTGTATTTATCCAAGTGTACTGGAAGTTGATGAGATGATTCTGTATGATATAAAGGACGATAGTTAAAGTCAACTGATTGTGGACGACTAAACTCCCTTCCAAAATTAGGCATCGATGAGGGATGAGCAAAGTCATTTCTAGGTGGAAACACATTTTGTTGACGCAATTGAGGATGCTCTATTGTGGAAATGGAAGTTCTTGTTGTCAATTCATTCGCTTGAGAAATAGTTGGCATGTGAAAGTTTGAGCTTATGACATTTGGAGCATGGATATTTTGAGCATATTGCTCACTGGCTATTTGATGTTGACCGGAAAGGAGCATATCTGATTCAGAAAGCTGCAACTGACTGACTGTAGCTGTTGTCTGACTTGGTGTATGTTGCCGTGAAGCCAATGGTGGATTGATGTTTACAGTAGGGATAGCGAAGGGAGTATGCTCCTGAGTATGAGATTGCAACTGAGAGTTTTCTGGGGCAGAGAATTTGGAAACTTGAACCTCTTTCTTATTTAGACATTCATATGAAATTTGGTTCACCATAACCTGCTTTTCGTATGATTGATTTGCTGGGCTTCCTTGCAAAACTGCTTCCACAAAGGAAGAAAAATGAAATTCAGCTGAAAAGACCAATAATATCATAAACAAAAATTAATAGTTTGAAAAATGGAGCTTTTACCTCGTTCAGTTTGTTCCAGTAAAGCAGCAGGTGAAGCCTGATATGCCACATTTTTCACCAGCTTAGAATTGTCAGATTCAAGTAATGTTTCTTCTCTGTCTCCGCCACTAGAACTAGATGTTTCTAACAATTTTCTCACCTTTTGTGTGCCCAAATGAAAACCTCTTCCATCAATAAAGCTCTGACTGGTATCCTCTTGCTTAACATCATGGACTTCCTTCGATAGTCCACTTTCTATCACTGAACCTGGTGAAACCTTTTTATCATCTCCATATTTTGTAATATTGATGTTTGATTCAGCATGTTTGGTATAAATTTCATCTCTTCCCTCCTGCCGAAGCTTGTCAATCTCATGATTATCCTTTTTCAATGAAGAATGATCTCTCTCTTGATCAGAAGCAAGACCATGCAAATTGAAGGTGGAAGATTGTCGGCTAGGATAGCGGTGAATTTTATGCATTGTCTTAGTGTGAGAGAAATCAGGATGGAGAAAACGACAAGATGCACCATGAATACATCTGCCTTGAACAAAGTTGAAACACTCAGGGCGTTGCTCCTTATCCCTCCTTGAGAATTTATTAGCGTGTCTAAAAGACATCGCCAGTGAATGGCTGAAACGGAAATAAAAAAGACTCAGCTTTCAAAAATCATGGATAAGCTCCGTCAGCAAAGTTGAAATATTTATACATAATTCTATCAACCAAACAAAAGTTTGATAATGTATAAGAATTCTGAATAGTTTTACCGTGGAGAATTATTCTTGTTGTCCCTTCGTCTAGGACTGGAGTTCCATCTGTGCCTACCTTCGTGGCTTGAACTCCCACGTCTGGTTTCACGCCTATCATCATATTGCATGTCATCAGAATCACTATCGCTGACACCTTCTCTTACAAGTCTTCCAAACTCGTCTAGCTTTGGCTTATCAGAATCCTGTCTTGCATCCTCGGGCTGCTGCTTTTCCAGTTGGTCAATATCCAGACCATCAGTTCCAACGATATCATGATCCTTAAAAGGTTCAACATTTTTTTTCACCTTATCCAAGTTTTCTTCAACAGTTCTCTGAGGAATACTTGGTGATGCAAATTTCAACTCAAATTTGTTATCTGTGTGGATCTTGGGTAGGTCAGCAAGAGATGAAGCTCTCATAGAAGAATCAACATCAATCTCATCTCCCTCATCTTGTTCTTCACTATCATCTGAAGCATATCCTTGTATAAGTCGAAAGGGACTTCTAGCTTTAATGGACACTGCAGGAACATCTGTAGCTGTAACACCACCAGCAACCAAGGAATTATTAACCAGGTTTGCACCTTGCATAGCTTGTGTAACAAAATTGGGCACGTGCACACCTTCAGAACACTCAGCATCACCAGGAGACGATCTGACTGGGCTAACATCTGCGTATTCTGAAGAACTTTGTGGGATATTTGTGGAAGTGAACTTCTCTTTTGTATTAGGAAGTGATTGTGAAACACATCTGCTGCCTCCTTCATCAGCTACTTCTGTTGGTACTCCAACTGGTTCCTTCTTCAATATGTTGTGGCCAGTTACACTTTCTAGTTGGCCACCATCATCATCTATAAACCATAATTAAAGTGAACTAGTGAAACCCAAATTTTTATATTAATTTTAAGATACAGCAACATTCAGTGGCTTGTGTACATGCAACAAATTCTGATTTCTGATAATTTGTTTAACCAGTTTTTTCTACACACAAGTAGAAACAACAGCCTTAATAATAGATTCATCAAAGGAACAAGAACATCAATCTCCTGCAATAGCTGCAAAGCAATTACACACAGGAACTAACTAGTTATATATCACTGCATAAGAGATGACTAACTTCACTTTTATTGGCCTTGCTTCTCACCACAATTTTCCTCAGACTTGGTACGAGTGTCTGACACGGGTATGGATTTAGATGTTTTCTTTTTATCAACATAAGGACTCAAAAATACAGCAATAAAAGGATCCAAATTTGGAAAACAATCTGGGATCCACTTTTAACTACACATGACACCAAAAATCAGGATCCCACAAGTGTAATTGAAGAATTGTGGCAATTAAAAAAAATACAATACAGACACAAAAAAAAAGGATGGAAAGTACAGACTAGGATCTCTATTTTAAAAAATTCTGTAATTTCACTTCAAAAGTTTTGTGCATTTTCTAATGTTAACAATATTGGAATAAAATGCTGGAGTAGTTAATCTCAAACCTTCCATATCCATGTCTGATGAACCTGGAGAACTATTTCTTTTCTCATTGTCAATTTTAATAGCTTCAAGAGGCAAGTCCTCTTTGGATGAATTAAGTGATACAAAACATTGCTGGAGAGCTACTTCTTTGATTGGCATTGGTGATGTTGATAAAAGGTTCCTAGATGATTCATCATCCCCAGGAATCTTCTTGCTAACAGTAATATGCTCGCCCACAAGAAATGTGTGATCTGGAGATGAATTGTCAGCTGATTTCGCAGATATAGCTCTAGCATCAATAGCTGCACCTTCTAAGGAGCTTCCTTCAAGTAGTATAGGAAGTGTATAATCACTGGAAACAACTACATCATCCACAACCGGAAACGCCACTGAAGGAGGTGATGGAGGAACAGGTGGAGGCGAAGATGGGGGAGGGGGAGGGGGAGGTGGAGGTGGTGGAAGAGAAGGTGGCTGGGCATCAGGTCCACTAGCCACACTTCCAGAATATGAGAACGGAGCAGCATTTACCGGAAAATAACTAGGAGGTTGAGAATGAGGAATGGGTACATGCTGAATATTAGCGAATGGAGGAGGTGGTGGAATTTGGTACAATGCTTGACCCTGTGAAGGAGGTGGTGGAATTTGGTACAATGCTTGACCCTGTGAATGAGGTGGTGGAACATGAGCAGTACCACGGCTTGGCACAGATGTTGAGTATGTAGGGGGTTGTGGTGGATATGGAGGAGGAGGTATATTCCCATAGGACAGCCCTATGTTTACTGGTGCAGGTGGGGGGGTGTTTTGAGACAGTGGAACTGCAAGAGCTGGTGGTCCTACTTGATGAGGGAGAGGGCGGGGAGGAATTGGATGGCTCTGTGTGAGAAATGGAGGACCATGATAGATTGCCCGAGGAGGAGGTCCAGGAGCAGGTGGCTGCACAGGAGGCGCAGGCTGGTTGGGAGGAGCAGGGCGAAACTGAGCATAGTTACCTTGGCCATACATCTCTTCAAACACCAACAACGCTTCTGCACGATTTAATCATTCCAGAAATCAATGTTTTTCTACAAATGAACTACAAGAACTCCAGGATTAAGGAAGGGAAACTGACATCAATCTTACGCAGATATTAGCGAACCTTCCCAAATGTAAAGACAATGCTGCAGCAGAGTTAATCTATTAGTTCTGAATCAAATCTAAGACTCCTCCGAAGGAGGAGAACATAAAACAACAAATCCCACCATCGAGCATGTAACTCAAACAAGATTCCGCACCACCATCCATCGATACACATTTATCTTGGCTCATGTAAGAAAGAAACAATCCAAAAACCCTACCACCATATCTTACTATACTAAAAACCATGCACTTAGCATCAGTTGGAGCATCGAAGAACGCCAAAATTTTATCAAGAATGAGGAGAAGTGAAATCCAAGTTCAAAACACGCACCTTCATGGATAGCACACGAAGTCGGCCCAGTCCGATGTCTCCGAGCAACGCCCGCGGCAACTAGCAGACGAATAAGAGAGTAGTTCTTCAGCTGCTTGGATCTCGATTACAGGGGGAAGGTAAACGTAAACCCTAGATTTCCTCCTGTCGTATTCCTCTTCGGTTCAACGGGCGCAAGTGCTAGTTATCGTTATTTGGGGGTGGAAATGGAGAGGCGGGCGAATATATCAAAAGACAAGGGTTGCGTCGCACATTGTGGCAACCTAATTGCATCAACCGCCCGTCGTGAATCGAACGGATAATAATAATTGAGACATGAAAGCAACCAGAAATTAACATAGATTCGATGGATCAGTATAAAATTGAGTTAACCGTCACGGACGTGACATAGCCGAATTGGTAAGATTACCACAAAAGGAGGAGGATTAATATTCGAGGAATAATCCTTGAGAATAAATTCCCTCATATTTAAATAAACGTCGCTCGATAATCTTAATTTACCTCCATTCTAAATGACTAAGGATGCTGAATTTTCATTCGAGCATATACCTTTTTTAATTATTAACCATTTATATTAATAACTAGTAATCATCAATGATTTACCTCTTCTGTGTTTACCTGGGAGCGGATTGACGGGGGCGTTAGGGACGAGCAAATCATCTTTTGTCACATAATAATGTTGAATTTCTATATCGTGTTCACAAGTACTTCAGATTTATTTTGATGACTAGTAGAAAATTTTCATGAAATTGAGTCGATCATCCAAGCTCAATGTTTATCCAACATAATTAATTATTTTTTTAGGACAAGTATAAAAGGGTTTATCATTCTTTACCACAAGTATAAAATTAATCGAAAATACTCATTATTATTCTAGACAAAAGTAAAAAAGGCCTCTTTTTTTTTTACAAAAATATAGGACGCTGTATTTGAAATTTTATCAAATGCATCCCTATAAAATATGACGTAGTTATCTTTCATTATTATCCTGCTTATATCTCTTCTTTAAATTCTAAATATATTGGGTGCGTTCTAACCAATAGAAAATCATAGTTATTACACAATTATAGTAGCTATAGTTTCTTAACTGCTACACCAAGGCCGGCCCTGGCCTGGTCAAGGTGGGGCCGGCGCACAAGGCCCCACCTCCTAGAGGGCCCCTTTTTTAATGAAATTTTAAATATTTTTTT
>JBAMIB010000061.1:381215-391794 GCA_037177415.1 Kaempferia rotunda | reverse complement strand
TCTGAGGAAACTCAATCTAGTCGGGTAAATTCAAGCTGTTTTGTAGTCAATTTTTTATGCATGAGATTAGGCTCTCTTACAGAGACTATCTTATAATTCATCTTTACATGATATTTATGGTAGTCGTTAATTTCATTCTTATCTTCCATCTAAAATTGCATAACTTCTCAAGTTTGCCCTTTAAAGTTGGCACTTTGGTATAACTACATGCAGTCACCAGACACTGAAGATGTAGAGTCGTTGAGGGAAGATCTTGAGGTCGTTAAAGTCATAGGGAGAGGAAGTGGTGGTACCGTTCAGCTGGTACGACACAAGGGGCAAGGAACATTTTATGCTTTAAAGGTGCTTTTTTTAATCACTATTTATGATTCAAATACCATGTTAATTCATCCTTAACTCTAATAACTACACCCTTAACTGCTGTTTACATAGTGGTGAACCTTAGTAAATTAGGGCTTTGAGACCTTCAGCATGTGCATTGATACTTATGAGGTAAAGACCATCATACACATTCATTTGCTGTGAGCCAGATTAAAAAAATGCAGCAATTAGCCAGATTAAAAATATGCAGCAATTTTTGGTCTGTCAGGTCAATTCAGGAATTGAATCACTGATCTGCAACGTATTCACAAATGTTCTTCATAAAAAACCTTATTTTTGTTAACCAATATTTAGAAACTCTGAGAGGTAGTAACTGTTATGTGCAGGGTATTCAGATGTGCATCCAGGAGACAGTTCGTAAACAAATCGTGCAAGAACTTAAAATAAATAAAGCCTCCCAGTGTCCTCACATTGTTGTCTGTTACCATTCTTTCTACCACAATGGTGTTATTTCTCTTGTACTTGAGTACATGGATCGTGGTTCACTTGCAGATGTACTTAAGCAAGTTCAAACAATTCTAGAGCCATATCTAGCAGTCGTCTGTAAGCAGGCAAGAATATTTACTATTTGTTGAATTGTTAGAAACAATGTGCCGAGCCTTAGATTTTTATGCTTGACAATCATTTATATATGGAGTGTAATCACTAGTTAATTAAAAAAATTAAACTCCTTACATTCTACTGATATAGATGATTATGGCATTATTATTATGTGTGTTAGGTTCTGAAGGGTTTAGTATATCTGCATCATGAAAGGCATGTCATTCATAGGGATATAAAGCCATCAAATTTGTTAGTGAACCATAAAGGTGAGGTAAAGATAACAGATTTTGGAGTAAGTGCAGTGCTGGCAAATTCCATGGGTCAGCGAAATACATTTGTTGGCACCTATAACTATATGGCGGTAAGTTGAACTACCATCCTCACATAACTCATTGCACAGATTCATGTAGTTATAAAAACATTTCTACCTAATAACAAATTGTTTGGTTCTGTCCTTAGCCTGAGCGGATTAGCGGAAGCTCATATGACTGTAAAAGTGACATTTGGAGTTTGGGCTTGGTAATACTTGAGTGCGCAATTGGTCATTTTCCATACACATCAACAGAACAAGAAGGCTCTTTGAGCTTTTATGAACTTCTAGAGGCTATTGTCGACCGACCACCACCTAATGCTCCTGCTGATCAATTCTCACCAGAGTTCTGCTCATTCATATCAGCTTGGTATGCTCGAAACTCCCATATTATTTTAAGTATCTTGTTTTTTTTATTATTGTAGTTTATATTATGTAATAACTAATAAAATTTGATTCTATCTGTTGATATTGCCTGTGCTATAATATTGTTAATTGCAACCATATGCTACTCTTTTGATATAGATAAATTCACTAATGACATCTATTGTATAAGATTTAGAATAATATATTTATAATATTAAATCATGAAGTGGTGAATATGCAAAATAATATGTTTGTAAGGAACTATCTACAGTTTTCCTAATTGGTTCTTTGATTGTTTTGGCCGATTAGTTTTCTCTTGCAAATTAAACATTGATAGCATACCCTTTTTTTTACTCTGAATATGCTACAATGTTTTTTTTTGTATAGGAAAATGTAATAGAGTAATAGAAACCCAGTCATCATTAGGCATGTTTAGAACTCTTCGGAATCAAATAGGATTTTTTTTCTTCTTTTTTGTTCGTTGTACCTGCTTTCAAGACACTGTTTTCTCCAACTATTTACAGCATACAGAAAGATCCTATGGAACGATTGTCATCCTCGGAGCTACTGGTTAGTGTTTTTAACATTGCTTATTTGTATCCTAATCTTTGATACATTAATAGATTGTTTTTGCCCTGGGATTTCCAGTGCCATCCATTCATTCAGAAATTTGAGGACAAGGATATCGATCTGGCAATCCTCGTTGCCAGCTTAAACCCTCCTGTAAATTTGGATCTGTGATTATATGCCATTGGTCTGTGTGTACGTAGCTATGCCCTCGAGGGAGAATATTCATCTCCAACCCTTAAAATTGAGCACTCTACTGATCCAACAACCGAAGGTGAAATATCGACCTTTATGAGTCGACAATTCTGTCTTCCTTTATAATGAAAGAAATATTAGATTTGTTATCTGTACATTTTAGATGTTATGCATCTGGTTCAGTGAAAATATTATGCAAGATCGTGGCATAATTGTTCCTTGATTAAAGAAGCATGAGTCGTTGATATAATCAAACATGAGTTTAGACAATATAAAAAATGCGAACACCTGAATTACGTGTGCATTTATCAATGGTTTTACCTGTTGCTCTGGTACACTACATATAGTGCGATACGTTGTGTAGATGGTAAATTCTCTAGTCTCATAAGTCATAATTATAGGAATTGGCAGCAAGAGGCACAGGCAGAAAAAGAGTGGTCTGAAAGCTAAAGCAGACAAGGGGATTTGTCTGTCTCCACTGCTCGACAATGGTTGTCTATCTAATCTAATAAATGAGGAATGGATTTCACTTTGAGGTACAAGAGTTTTAAAGACCAAGTCGACTGACAAGTGTAGTGGTCCAATATATCGAACGTATTCAATTGGACCGACCTAACCTGGCTGTGAATTGGTCTGAAAGCAAAGCCTGATAAGAACCAAAGATATGGATGAATCCTACTCAAAGAACTTATCCATTACAAAGGCTAAGCATTTAATAAGAGACATGCATGTGGACGAAAGAATCCATGAAACAAGGAGAGAAGACAATGGCAAAAGGTGCACCTCACCTTAACCCTTCAGAACCAACATGGGACCAACCAACACTGAGATCTTCACTCCTCTCTTCTTCACATTAAAAGTCTTGTTCCCTAGGCTTTAAAATAAAACACCTGAGGTTCCATTTCCATTCACATGATTAAACTAATAGCTAGAAAGAGAGCTCGTACTTTCTCAAAAGAAAGAACCATCTCTGAGTCTAGATATGGGTGGAAGCCTCCATCAAAGGCACCACCACCATGGAGTTGATAAAGATGATGAACACCTCTTTGGTTCTGACTCTTTCTTATGCAACTCTGACGATAATTCTGAAGAGGATTCAAGTTCATCATCTCCAGATGCTACTTCTCCCACTTCCCTGATAGCAAACATGAATCCAAATGGAGCCCTGTTTGAGTTATCTGCACTCATGGAGCATTTGCCCGTCAAGTGAGTATTTACAAAATTCTCAGTAGCTTACTGTGATTTTTTTTTTTTTTTTTTCGCAAAGTAAAACTGGAATGGTTGTTGTAGGAGAGGATTGTCCAAACACTACCAAGGGAAATCACAATCCTACATATCACTCTCTGCTGTTTGCAGCATAGAGGACCTGCCCAAGAAAGAGAATCCTTATAAGAGAAAAAAGATGATCAAGGCATGCAAGAGCCACGCCGGTGGACTGGATGCGAGCAAGAAGTCTGCTAATACACCAAGATCTTGATTCTTGTAAGATATAACAATGCGATTGTAGTTGTTGTTCTTGTAATCTACTCTTTTCTTAGATCATGTGACTTGAAGATAAACTTAGACTAATGACTCCGTAGATCAATATTTCTTGATAGTTGTCATATATCAATTGTGGTTTGGAAGATTAGAGAAGGATATTTAAAAGTAAACAATTATCAAATTTTAATAAGGGGGGAAATTTATAGATTTAGCACTAAATTTTGTAATACATAATATTTTTTTTAAAAAAAAATTACATACATATTTGACCAATAAGAAAATAAATAATACGATGAGGAGCTACTGGGATTTTATTTTATTATTATTATTTTTTCTCTATTTATTTAGTTGCTTAATCGCCCTGTGGCGTTGATCTTGAGTCGTCTCCTCTCGTCTCGAAAACCCTCTCTTTTTCCCCCCTTTTGTTCGTTCTCGATCGGCAAATCTACGCTCGAGGGACTGATTCGATCTCACTTTCTTGTTTCCCGTCAATGGAGTCAGATAGCGTCGAGTGCGTTTCTTTAGGGGACGGGTTGGATGAGGAGGAGGAGGAGGTCGCCCAGCACGTCTCGTCCAAGCCGCATACCGGAGGCTCCGCCTTCTCTGGGGTCGCTCCGGAGACCAGCGTCCACGAGCTGCTCGAATGTCCTGTCTGCGCCAATTCTATGTATCCCCCGATCCATCAGGTTGGTATTTTGATTTCTGGACCTGCTGGTTGGTTTTGCTGATTGAGATAAGGTGATTTCGAGATTTGCTGAGGGGTTGATGAGTTGAAGTTCTGGTCTTTCTGGTATGTGGATGTGGGTGACGATGTTGGCAAGTGTGATTATTTCTTTTCGCCTGCTTGTCGTGGTTTCGTTTTCTTTTGGCTAGTGTTTGTGTTGGTCCGGCACCTGTTTGTGAAAAACAAATAATAATAATAAAGATTCGGAAGGTTTGAGTTAGAAATACTAAGATCATACTGTAATTCGTTGCAATGTGAAAGCATTTTTCTACTTGGTTGAATCGCTGAAATTGGGAATTTGATCGTTTTTTCCATCTTTCTCCTTGCGGCATTCTTGGTATTTATTTTGTCAACTGCGTTTCATCGAATTCTAACAGTCTGTGTGCGTGGTTTTTCTGTGGATCCAGTAATTTCTGTAGTATTTATTCGGACATTGCTGGAAATATAGATCTTGGATAGTACTTTAAATTGAACTGTGGTGGGTGGCTACTTTTTATGCTATCTGATTCCTTTGTTTGGTAGCTTCAAGTCTGCTCACTCTTTTAGCTAGTCAAGAAAGGGATCAACGCCAGCATGATAAGAAAAGAGAAAAAAAATATATATATTGCTGATTGGTATCTTATTTCTTTGTTGCCTTGTTCGGATGATCAGCTGCTGCACTCTTAATCCTATTTAGTAGAGTGCTCCCAGTTATGTTATGTAGTTGGCTTTCCACTCTGCCTAGTCGATAAGAGACCTTCATTATTAATCTAAGAGAACCTACATTTAGTGGGGGAAATTTTATTAAGAACTAGTATCCTGTCTCTAGTTTATTGGATTGCTCTTGCTATACTCACATCATCATTCCTAATATTTTTGCAGTGTCGTAATGGCCATACACTGTGCTCTACTTGTAAATCGAGGGTGCATAACCGTTGCCCTACATGTAGACAAGAGCTTGGGGATATAAGGTGCCTAGCGCTGGAAAAAGTGGCTGAATCGCTTCAGCTTCCATGCAAGTACAACAGCTTGGGATGTTCTGAAATCATTCCTTATTACAGCAAGATCAAGCATGAAGCACAGTGCAACTTCAGACCTTACGGCTGTCCGTATGCAGGATCAGAGTGCTCAGTTGTTGGGGATATTCCTTCCTTGGTTGCACATTTGAGAGATGACCATAAAGTAGACATGCACACTGGATGTACCTTCAATCATCGTTATGTGAAGTCTAATCCACGCGAGGTTGAAAATGCAACGTGGATGCTAACTGTAAGTATGCACAGGTCCCTTATGTTAAACACAAGAATCTTTAGTTATCATGCTTGCTTGCAATTTGTTATTACTTTGTGCTTCATGTTGATTGTTAAACACCAGAATCACTAGCTATCATGCTTGCTTGCAATTTGTTATTACTTTTTGCTTCATCTTGATTGTTAAACGCCTGATCTGCATGTTAAAGGAAACTTTGTTTGAGTCAATTCTTGCGTGAAATGCAACTTCATGGAGTACCTGGTTCACTCCTTCCTATATTAAGAGCTCTATCTTGGACCTTATATTAAGAGCTCTATCTTGGACCTTCCTACAATTGTATCATCATATTAAATTTAAGATAGATCTGAGATAAATTTCTTACTCGTATCTTTTGCTATTTAGGTTTTTTACTGTTTCGGCGAATATTTCTGCTTGCACTTTGAGGCCTTTCAATTAGGAATGGCTCCTGTATACATGGCCTTTCTCCGATTCATGGGCGATGAGAATGACGCAAGAAACTTCAGTTACAGTCTTGAGGTTGGGGGCAATGGCAGGAAACTAATATGGGAAGGCACTCCACGTAGCATTCGTGATGGTCACCGGAAAGTCCGCGACAGTCATGATGGCCTCATAATACAAAGAAACATGGCACTTTTCTTCTCTGGCGGGGAACGGAAAGAACTGAAGCTGCGGGTCACTGGACGGATATGGAAGGAACAACCAAACACAGATTCTTGAAATTGTACTCCCATTCTCAGTAGTTAAATGTGCTACGATTTATCTTATTCGATTACGTTGCTACTTTATCGATGTTACATCGACATGTTTCCAGAGGTAATTGTGAATAGAAGATCGTGTGAACTAACCAGCGTGGTCTGCCACCACGGTGGCCTGAGAGTATATGCACGCTTTTAAACATTGCCCCTTTTTAAGATAGAATTTTCTGGAAAGATATTTCTTCGTGGAGATACTTTCTTTATTAATTGTGAGTGGAACTCCGCTACAATTAATACATGTCTACACAACAGAAAAATCAATTGATATAAAATCATGTAAATTGATGAAAATTTATAAGTGAAAAGTAATCACACATTGCATGAAAGTTTATTAAAGTGAAAAGAAAATGATTTGCATAGTAATTGATGAAACTTTAAAAATTTATGTTTAGACATCCTTTCTGAGTAACATCTTCTGTGGAACTAGTACAGGACAAAAATAAAGAAGCATTTGCGGATTTGCCCACCCATGAAAATAAAGCCTGCAAACTAAAGAAACTAATATAGCAATTATAGCTATATATGTGCACTATGGTTTCTATTTCCACCATCATCAACCTTGGCTGAGATATTCTATGGCTTCTTGATCGTCCGTCAACCTTGGCTGAGATATTCTATAGGCATTCAGTTTATTTGTATGATGTTGACTGCGAGTGAGGCTCAATGCCTGTTCAGTAATTATGTGATACACTGCTGCATATGATATGAAAACCTGTCGCTTCTCTTTGATTTATCATCTGGGCCTCTCCAAGAAGCTCAGCTTCATGGTCAATTAACTCAGCAGCTTGGGCATAAACTTCAACGTAAAAAAACAGAACATCACTGCTGCCTTACAAGAAAGTAGTACGATGGGAAACCAGACTTCAACAAACAAACAGTGAACAATGTGTTGTCATAGGTTTTCTAGTGGAATGATTTGTCATACGATTGCAAACCAAACCGAATGGAAAAGATAGCAGTCCCAAAGCAAACTGTCCTCAATTGGCAAAGTTGCCAAATTGGCGGCGAGGACCACCACGTGGCCCAGCTCTTCCCTGCTGCAGCTGCTGCCGCTGCTGCTGCCGCCTTGGTGCAACGTGCCTTTGTGCTGGAGGAATGCCGATTCCATGATTCATCTTCTGGTTCATAGACTTCATCCTCTGTTCCTTCATATTGGCAAAGAGTGCATCCAAGGTCTGAGGCCGCTTCTTGGTAACCACCTTATCCTGACATTGCATTAGCATGATATTAGAAGATACGCCCAAGTTCCCTAAATCAAAGTTCCCTAAATCAAGGCAATTAACAAAATACAAGAAATCAATAAATTACAAAAAAGCCATGCCAAGATCCACTATCATGAAAAAAAAAACATTATCAGGAGTTCCGGCCAGTATTCTTTAGTTAAAACAAGCGTAAACACCATTAGTTCTGTCATAAACAAAGAAATAACTACTTGTGTTCAGAAAAAAGTTACCTTACGAATAGAGCTCACATCAGCAACTTTTCTCTGACTTCCTGTAGTCTTGGTCCTGCGGAAGTAATTAAATGTTTTAAAAAAGGAAGTGGTTACAGATTTAAAAGATCAACACAGACTGTTTTTTGGACAGTGCATTATAGCGACGATGAGATATGTAAGAACTTACCATTCTCTCTTAAAACAATTGCGTGTTTAAATAACTATTCAAAACAAAATGATAATGAACAATTAACTGTCAATGAATTGACCAACTCTTCCTCCAACTTTCATATATCAGCTCTACAATATCCTTGTTTGGCCGTTGTCACGCTTGAGAGAAATTGAGGTAGAGTGGAATTTCCGAACACAAACACATCATCTTTCATCACTAAGCAGCAAAACAAAAGACACTGAAATTGGTTGAAACACCAAATAACCCTTGTCCTGATAAAAGTGTCTCGTAAAAAAAGATCTTTCAGAACATTATAATGCTTATCTCATAAAGCAAGCCTGTACTTAATGGATCCCATATCTACTAAGCCATTCAGATTAGGTTGCTCCAGAGATGGCAACAAGTCTTTCAACCTAGAACACCATTCATATTTTCTGCACAAACTTGGCGATGGCAGAAAATCTGGCTTCAGCATAGATGTTACTGAATCAAATATCCACAAATATCATGTCTACTACCATAGAGATGGGAAGAGCCCAGATTAGGGTACGAGGAAGATGACTCACAACAATATATTAGAGCCTGAGTGAACTCCAATATATGCAAAGAAAAATCAATTGGTCTGTCCTGTCTCCTTAATATACATCTTGAATGCACTGTATTTTTGTGAACCAAAACTGTGAACAAGCATTTTACGGCAGATTAATCCACTGAGGAAGAAACTAAATAGATCTATACCATCTAACTGATTGCATCTGAAGGACAAACAATCTTTGTAAGTTGCAGCTAATCTGAAAATATTCCATAGGCAAAAATTTGTTCACTCTGTAGGAAAAAAAAGCACAGACTTGCCTTTCTAGTTAAGAAATAAATCCATGTTCTCCCTTGTAAGTTTACACCAATACGGACAGGAGATGACTCTAATGAATGTCTCAATGATACAAACAAGTTACTTTTGGCCTTGAAGCTAACCATGAAACACGGCATTTATTTCATTTGCTTAAATTACTTGCCTAGATAGACGTCAATCTTCTCATAATCTGGTCATCATACACCAAATATATCAAGAAATAATACACTTGGTGCACAATAATGATCTACGATGCTATTTTTATCCATCTTTGCCCAAAATGCTCAACAATTTTGAGATGTTGAAGGGGTCAAAAACCAACAATGGTTTATGGCAACTGTGGAATGGGCAAACACAGAAGACCACAAAGACAACTGTGGAATATCAATTGTGCATTTCAAACCATTTAACAGCTCAGAGTCCAAAGACAACTGTTGATAACTGCAGAAATTGATAGTACAAGTGTGGAAGGCTTTCTGTGAACATCAAATAAGAACTACATTTACCTGTAAGGAAATCAGATAAACTAAATCTTGAGAATCTGTAAATAGAAAATATAATGTGAAACGAGGGGAACAGAAAGTCACAAAAATACCTTCGTCCGTTTTGATTCATCATCCTACTGCGAATGGGCATGCCAACAGACTTCCTCGCCATCTCTGTTGTTACTGGGAACTGATTCCCATGAAAAGTTGACCTTCTCGTTGCGAGAACACCCTAAACATCAATTAACTACAAGATATTAATAAATGTATAGAATAGGCAACCTAAGTTGAAAATTAGTTTACTGTTTTTCACCTGTCTAATCGATGATCTAGAATCAATGAAGTGCTGTACCCTGGTGTTACCTTGGGAAGGATTTGCATACTGAAACCCTTGGTTTTTGATCTAAAACAAGGTATTTATCATCATGTTCAATTATTTGGAAAAAACAACTTTCTCCAGTAAAGAATAATCACTCACAGGAGGCCTTGGAGGTCTTTTCCCTCTAGCTGCATTTTTCTTTGACATTTTAATAATATCATCTGCAACAAATATTGGAAGCTGTATTTTGACCAAGCAAATCTTACAGAAACCTCAACTGTAATTGAAGAAAGTGATGACATACCCAATGCCATGTCCATCTTCTTCTCAGTCATGGCAATTGCTTCATTTGTTAATGGTTTTGTTGCCATCTGATTATTCAGAATTAGGAATGTAAGCAACAATATCACAATAAAAGTTCTAACCAACTATGAAACTACAAGCCACCCAGACAAAATTTTACAAAAATAATTAAACAAAGAAATTTGAAAGAATTAAGTGATCAAAGAAAACACCCATGATACAACTCAGAATTGAAAATATGTGATCACTTGTCCTCAATAGCACATGTATTCTTTGCATCCTTAAAACCCTAACTTCCTAAGAGAGTTCCCATTTAAAAAGTTTAGAGTAAGAAACAAATCAGTAAGAATCATAGTCCAAAACCAAATTTAAAGTGAAAGAAAGAAGATATTACATCCTATCTCAAAATTTAATCACAGGGCAACCAAAACCACATTGTAC
>JBAMIB010000061.1:204130-215149 GCA_037177415.1 Kaempferia rotunda | reverse complement strand
GGTGTTTAGTACTATCCATGTAATATCCTTGTGTCTTTCCTTCAAATCCCCAGGGAATGACAATGTTTTTAGAATGTGTCAAAATTCTTTCTTTATTAACCTTTATGACAATATCACTAATGATATTCAAATTATTTTGATTAAATTGTGTTTTTAGAATATCCATGTGATTAAATTGTGTTTGCGTCAATTCTTTTGATTGATTATATTAATTTCTTTCTTTCTTAACCTTTATGACAATATCACTAATGATATTAAAATTAATTAAATTTAATCATATACTCTATTTGTCATATTTAAAAATCTTTGTATTAACTTTTTATAAAATATATATATATCATACCTTAAATATCTTTGTAAATTTTGCAACGGTGAATTTTGAGTCCGTTGTTACCAAATTTTACGATGAACTTTGAATTTGTTGTACAAATTTGTCACAATTTTGTGTTGATTATATTTCGTAGCAAAATCACATTCTACAAACCTACGAAGGGTCGGTGCGAAGGGTTGGAATAGGGCTAATATTGAGAACCAAGACTGAAATTGAGGCATGAAGGATGTCAGCTTCTAAGGCCGAGATAGGATACTGGATCTGAGATTGAAACCGAGGCACGGAGGATGTCAATAGCTGTGGCTGTGATAGAATACTGGGATTCGAGACTGAAACTGAGGTACAGAGGATATCGGTAACCGATTCCGAGAATGTTGGGATTCAAGATTGAAACTGAGGCACAAAAGATATCAGCAGCTGAAGCCGAGATAGGATGTTGAGATTTGAGAATGAAACTGAGGCACGGAGGATATCAACAGCTGAGACCGAGATACGATGTTGGGAACCGAGACTGAGGCTTGTCTCTTGGCAAATTTTATTCTCAGGGATAAGTGCTTTGAGCCGGTTCAATCAAACTCTAATCTCATCTAGATTGGAGCCAATTCCTTTGGATCACATTTGATTCACCACAACTTAACTGATAGCTGAGTAAGACTTTCGATCCCATGAGACACACGAAGGCAGGAGGATTCCACCACATATATACTAATGTATTTGATAACTAATTGGCTCCATTAATGGCCCACCGAACTTACCTTGTGCCTGCTGCAGTGCTGCTGCTGCTGCAGCATCTTGCCGATGTTCGATCGGCCCGGCAAGTCTGTGGACAAAAGCAAGAACGATAAAGGAGAAAGAAGCATGGATTAATTAAGAGCTAGCGTAGAATGTGGCAGCCTTGCACTGATCTCCACACTGCTGCAATTGGACGAAGAATCGATCTTCCATTATGTTATGTTAATGCAAGAGGAAGCAGTAGCAGCTTTGCCTTTGGCAGTAGATGAACAGGGAAAAGGAATACGAGTCCACAAAAAGACACCAGAGAAGACTCGTCGCCTGCATCATTGCCTTGGCTTACCTTATCGAGTTCCGTGACAAAACCAACTCCCACACATCTGTCTCCCTTTTGTTCCTCACGCCAAAAAACCCAACCACACCCTCCCTGCATCCCCCTGGAACATAATCATCTGCATGCCCTTATTCTTCCATGTATATATGTTTCTTTGCCTAAACACAATCTAATTAATTACTTTGTGTACAGACAAGTATTAATTAGCTAGCTAGCCAGTAGACAAGTTTTCTGTAACTGTTGAGAAGAAAAAAAAACATCTTGATTTTGAGTGAGTGAAGCCTTTAATCATGAACCTACCTTCTACCTTTATAGCTCTCTTTCTTTTCATCTACTTTTGGTCGATAATCTGTAGCCAATCGGTTCAAAACAGTATGATGGCTTCTTGATTTTGAGATTCACTCTCTAAATTATCCATGACTTTAGAGATCAATCTTATAATTCATCTATCTGCAAATGAATTATCACAACAATTCAACTACAAACATAATCATAGTAGTGCTATTAAATATAGAATTTAACTTCTAGTATTTTAGTGAATGAACTTTGAGTCATTTGCATTGTACATAAATGACCTCCTACCTCATCTTCAATCATGAAGTATAAGTAATTTCCCTTTGCCTGTTAAACATAATCATGAAGTCTAAGAAATTTGTTGTTACATTACTAAGTCAGTCGATAAGGCTTAATTAATGGGGTACGTTAAATTGTCCTCCCTAAGTTGGAGATGTTAGTTTAAGAGGGGTATTTTTGGAATTTTATTTAATTAAAGGGCTTGGGTTTTTGAAAAATAATAGAATTAGGGAGGGACAGTGTTGGAACTGCACTTTAGTTTTTTTTTTTTTTTACTGTTCCCTCAGCCCGCAAACACAGCTCTGTCTTCGCTTTTTCTTTCTCAGTTTGTGTTTGTGTTTGTGTTTGGAGAAGGAAAGAGAGCGGAGAAGCGAGGGGAGGAGAATGGGAGCCATGCCAGAGACGTCTTTACTCTTTCCGGCGATGAAGGCATCGACCTCTCCCCGGTTCTGCGGACCGATCAGCAGGAGGTGATCGATTTCTATTTCGTTTTTTTTACTTGGTTTCTCCCCACTCGATTTATCCTGTCTTGTCGTAATGGCGTCGTGTTTGCCTTGTTTTCGAGATATTTAGTAGGTAAATCGTGAAAAAATGTGATTTTTAACGTTCTTTCAGCCTTGTTTTTGTGTGTCATGCAACGGATGGTTGATTAGTGCCAGATAAAGCACTTTTAATTGTCTCTTTGACGCATTTAATTCTGTTTAAGGGCATTTGTTGCAAATTAGGAAAAGCATCACTGTTTGCACCCTTTTAGAGGTTATAGAACTTTCTAGTGAAAGATCTCTTCTTTCACCTATGATTTTACGTCGAAATCTGGTTCTTCTTGCTTCCAATGTTATGAATCTTGTGGCTTTCTTGAGATTATCCTGTCGCGTTCCCTTTCTTCTTTTGATTTCAACAACAAAGAGAATAGTCTGTCTAATGGCTTCTTATTGTTCGGTAGGAATAGGAGGATCCTTTAGAGCTGTGGAATTGCTGTGTTTTCTTTATAAATGTATCATTTTTATTTTTAGGATATTCTCGGACGTTGCTGGGGATATAACTGTTTATGTGGATGGGCAGTCATTCCTATTACACAAGGTATAACTACTTAAACTATCTCTGCAAATGTGACTTGATAGCCTTATTTTCATAAAGCTCTTTACAGATAAATACTTGAACTAACTCTGCAAATATATTTTTAGATTTTCTTTAAGGCTGATAATGAAACTTCACTTCCTTCAGTCTTTCATTTGTTTTTGTTGTTATGAAAAAGTTTCTGGCAGATTTTCTCACACGCAACTTCTTTATTTGAATGAAATCATTTACCAGACACTGCTATCTATCCATTCTGATGCAAACCTTTGTATGTTATCTTGTATTTATCATTTATCAAGCATGAGTCGGCTTATATTAATAGATGCTTCAAAAAATTGTAAAAAAATCAATGCAGACTTGCAAAACTCAATGCATAAAATTGCAACTATCATGCATAAGTGTATGTTGTTCAACATGTTAGCATTTTGTTTTCCCTTTGTTCATAATTTATTATCTTGGTTCTTCATAATAACCTCTCTTGAAAAATATCTAACAATCATATCTTTTGCTGCATGACATCTATTTACTCAAGAAAAACTTAAATCACATTACATGCTTTGTAATACTAACTTGATTTATTCGACCTATTCTTTTCCTAGTTCCCTCTCGTTTCACGAAGTGGGAAAATCTGGAAAATGGTAGTTGAATCCAGGGACCCAGACCTCTCACAATTGGAGCTTCATGAGGTTCCTGGGGGAGCTGAGGCATTTGAGCTTGCCGCTAAGTTCTGTTACGGGACAACCTTTGAGATTACAACAAGTAACATTGTCCAATTTCGTTGCATTGCTGAGTACCTGGAAATGACAGAACAATATCAAGAATGCAACCTAATTGTGAGAGCAGAGGCCTTTTTAAACGAGGTTGTGTTTCAAAGCCTTGAAAAGTCTCTGGAAGTTTTATGTGCATGTAATGGTTTGCATCCTATAGTTGATGAGGTCGGTATAGTAAATAGATGTATAGATGCAATTGCAATGAATGCTAGCAAGGAGCAACTGGTTTCTGGTTTGGCCCACTTAGAATGCGATAGCAGGTCAGGAAAATTAATGATGCATTGTCAGGATTGGTGGGTCGAAGATCTTTCTGTACTAAAAATTGATCATTATCAGCGAGTTATTGCTGCAATGAGGAGAACAGGTGTAAGATCAGATACGATTACCCAATCTCTTATGCATTATGCTCAAACCTCTCTAAAGGGTATTGAAAAACGACAGGCTTGGGAGTTTGGCCTTGATGCAGGAGACAATCAGAGAGTGGTAGTGGAAACTCTTGTTGGTCTTCTAGTAACAGAGAATATCAAATCAGTTCCTCTCTCCTTCCTGTTTGGAATTTTAAGGATGGCAATTGAGGTCAATGCAAATTTCAATTGTAGACAGGAACTTGAAAGGAGGATTGGATTTCGATTAGAACTGGCTTCTCTTGATGACTTGCTTATTCCTTCCTCACAAGCAAGTGATTCAGTGTTTGATATTGATACTGTCCACAGGATACTTAGAAACTTTTTGAGAAGAATTGAGGTAGAAGACTCCAAAGAATCATCAGACAGTTCATATGAATCTGAAAATGGTTATATATATATGGAAAACAAAGTTCATATATAAACTTTTTCGATTAGAACTGGTTTTGCAGGATCTTTAGATTTGTTTTCAAATTTTAAGAAACCAATGGAAAACAAAGTAAAACAATCACACTCTGAAAGGTATGTATTATGGTTCCTGAAACTAATATATATATAGTCCTTGAGTGTAATATGTTTCAATTCTTGATCATTTTAGTCTGAAAAAAATGTGCAAATAACCTTTTTCTAGAGTTATGCGGTGAAAGATTTTCAATCTAGTTTATGTTTTTTTTTGACAGAAACATTGTGATCTTGGCTATTAAATAAAGTAATTCTCATAAAGACGGTCTCTATAAGCTTTATTTTGAATAATTGTCAAACTAATTATTCTTTAAGTATGCTTATTTTTTTCCTTGGCAACCCAACTTAGAGGGAAACTTTCCTATGAAGAATAGCAAAAAATTCCTTGTGATTCCTTGTAAAGAAGATGAAAAGATGAACCCAGAAGAATTGATAGCTGCCAAAATGAAAGAAAAGAAAAGAAGATGACTGGTCGATCTCAATTAACAAACACCTTTTGTTCTGACATTGACAAAACATCTGACTTTAATGGATTCCTCCTCCCGGGCAAAACAAAACTATTTTGCTTAACAAAGAGGATGAAGGAAAAGAGATGGGCGACGTCACTAATGGAGATCAAATGACAATGATCAAATGGGGTATCACAAGGAGGAGATCCAAGGTTAATGGTGAGTTGACTAATTCAAAAGGTAATAAAGAGGAAAGAAAAAACTCCATTGAGGGAAGTAGCAAAGGTGGTGACCTCTACACCAAAGTGAAGAAAGGAAGGATGGTGAACAAAATGAAGAGTGAGATTGAGGGGCTTTGTGGAAGCGAATGCACTAGGGCTAGAACTAAAATCAAAACCAAAACTCATAAAATGGTCACATTCAAATATCATAAACCAAAGAACTAGAATGAAGGAGCAAAATGATCAAAAGATATACAACTATATCTTAAATAACGAAGCAAATCCTATTGGCATAAGAGATAATTACTTGGATTAAGATGATTGGTCCAAAAGCATATCCTAATGAAAATGTTGAATTCGGCGGAGAGAGCTTCGTCAAAGAGGGCTTCGGTGGAGAGGACTTTGTTAGAGAGGGCTACGGCGAGAGAGGATGGGCAGATATGTTGACCATTGATAGAGTATAGGATTGGCTAAGGGAGGAGTTCATGAGTTTAGGTTTCACGTGGGGACTTTGAGGAATTTGCTTTGTGCGTGAGGAGTTTAGCGGAATGGTAATTGTGGGAGTTTGAGAAAATTTTGCCGAAAATAATAAGGGGGTGTGTCTAATTTTGGCATAAAACATTAAAATTATTAACAACGCATATTGTATATTGTTAAAATTTTAAAATATTTATTGGCCGCCATCATTATATATGTATACTAAGTATTAACAGCATGTTCCGCACTCCATTAATATTAAGTTTTAATAGTGTATTCTATGCGCCGTAAAAAAAGTTTATTGATAGTGTACTTTTTTTGCATGTCGTCGTTTGTATAAATATTATACAATCCACAGCATACATAAATAGGTGCGCTATAAAAACTATTATTAATGGCGCACTTTAACTGCATGTCATAGAAGATGCTTTGCGGAAAGTCATATTTATTGTAATGTGACCACATCAATACTCTAAAGGGTCTGGTTAAAGGAATACAATCTATCATTAAGGGCCCCCCAGTCATATGATCTAGAGCATCTCCCCTACGTAGAGACCATTTCTTTACATCCATTCAATCAAATAGAAAATCTAACAACAAATTTTCATACACACATTCAATCAAACAAGAACAAGGCAAAAAACATGTCATTCAAATTGGAAATTGACAAATCTATAGTGTTTACATCAACATCACATTACAATTACTCACTACATCTTAGAATTCAAAGACCTAGTCCATAATAAGGTAATTAGAACCCAAAGACATCAATGAAAGCAAGCTATAACTCAAATCGAGAAGAAGAGAGAAGAGAAAGCTTAGCTGGGTGAATGGGAGTCTTCGAGAAGAAATACATTTCTTTAATGATGTACAAGATGAAGAAATCGACATCGAATCATTGAAAAATTGTTGTAATCTAGTGTGGATTGGACCTTATGGGTTTCCCTAGAGGGGAAAACCCTTCACCCCATCAAAAGGTGAAGAAATCCCCTTTTATAGTCGGGGAGGCACGACCATGCTTCCACACCACAAGGTCGTGCCTAAGGGGCAAGAGATGCCTCTAGTTTTTGCTGATCTTCTTCCCACAATCATGGTGGTTGCCATGACCAGCTCTTGGGTGCTCCCGACCGTAAAATTAAATTAAAAAAAGTTAAAATTATAAAATAAGAGAAAACTTAAACGAAAATAAGAAAAAACTTGGGTTGCCTCCCAAGAAGAGCTTGTTTTTTTGTCATTGGCTTAACCCCTTATTTGTTTCAATTTGGGGCACATGGTTTGATAGTTTGAGGTGGTTGCGTCCCTCTTCTTTTATTAGGAGCATTAATGGATTATTTTTTAAACTCTCTCTTACCGGAGTAAGACACCATTGAATTTTCTTGCCAAGAGTTCTTAGCCTTTCATCAAATATGCTATCCTTTAAAGGGTAGTCACAAGATCTTCCATGTGATTCTTCTATGGGTATCTGCTGTAAAAACTCTCTGTCAATCACCAAAGGATGTATAACATTGATCATGGTCTCAATTGTGGATTGAAAAGGCTCTTTTGAATCTCTTGATGTTTGAAGGTATTTGAATTTAAGTATTGCACTCCTTTCTCACAATCTCAATATCATATTCTACAAGCTTGACTTCATGTGATATCTGAGTGGTCTCTAACTCTTTGTTTATGGTGTCATGTTCATTATCCTTGCTCATCCTAGACACCTCCAAAAATGAAGGTAGAGTTGAAGATCTAGCATTTAACTACTTGATTTTCTTGTTCATCTAAGCTTCTGAGGTGATGAGGCCTTCTATCATTTTATCAATTCTTGATAGCTGAGAAGTTGTTTGAACTCCTGTTGATGTCCCAAAATTGTTTTTTCCAATTCCTTGATGTTGATTATTCTTAACAAAATTGTGAGGGTTTTGCTGGGACACTCCAGAGCAAGAGATGGTGGAGAATAGATCGCTGACTTTATTAATGATTATCTTTTATAATGGAAAACTCGAAGCTCTTGGTGTGAGTTAGCATACTACACTCCTTTGTTAGAGTAATTGTCTTATAGACTTCTACTTTCCTCTGCTGTGAAAAAATGTCCTTTATTAACTTTGTATATTTTGACATTTGTTGCAAAACATGAAGTAGGGGCATGTTCACGTAAAGTGTCTTGAACATCTCTAGAAAATTTCCAAACTTCTTATCGTCCTTTGCTTTGCCCAATCTCTAAGGGAAGGGTACCGATGGCATGTAGGTCCACATCGAAGCTTTGGAGCTAGGTTCTTCAATCTTCTTCTCGGGATCTTTAGGTGTATCATCTTCATCTAGAGAAATTTGTGTTGCTCTATTCTTTTGTTTTATCCCATCAATTTTATCTCCCTTGTGTTCATGTAGTTCCGCCAAAGCTCTACTACTCCTTAAAGTGATTGCATTGCAATGCTCAGTGGGGTTTGTCTCGGGTTGACCCAGAATTCTCCTCAGAGTTCTTGCTGATGAGCTATCAATTTTCTCAATCTGAGTCTCAAGTATTTTGGTGTGATTTACAAGGCTGTCAACATTACCCATGAGTTGTTTGATGCCACTTCAGTGGTAGAATGCTCATTTTGTTGGTGCATAATTTGCTGCTTGAACTACTCGTTCTGTTGATTTTATGTTGAAATGAAGCCTTCAATTGTAATCTCTAACCTAGACTTCAATTGATATCCTGATGATTGCCTACTTGCAAGATTGTTCTGCCCTCCTTGATCTTGATTGTTCCTATTGTTGCAAGATTGTTCTGCCCTCCTTGATCTTGATTGTTCCTATTGTTGGTCCCTTACAGTAATAAAGACTAATTGCATAACAAAATTTATAATAGAGTATGAGACAAAAAGAGTTACCTGATTTACAATCAGTAAATTGCTACTCTAAGAAAATTAAGCTCACTAAACTAAGTCTCCTTCTTGAACAAATCATCGGAGGCGGAGAAATCTCATACACAAAAATGAAGCTCAAAAATTTAGAAACTCAAATAGAATGACCATACATAGTGTGTTATTCGAAATTAGGTGAACCATGACTCTATTTATAGCTCTTGGTAGAACTTATCATGAAGCTGACATGACACATCTGAGGCGCCCTGACCCGGTCCGAGTGCCCCCACGTGAATGTCGTTATCTTCATCTGTAACGGCTCTTCAACGATGCGCGGATAAAATTTTACCTGCTTGCAGGCGCCCAGACCGTACTGACGTGGATCCGCTGCAACGGGTATGCAATGGGCTCACCCAGGTACTCTATGTACTCTTCTGCAGCTTCTCATCCCTTGAATGTACCAATCCTGTCGACTCATTTCTTGTGTCTTCCTTCTCGTCTGCCACATCTTTCGCTTGACTTCTTGTGTTCCTAAGCTTATGCACACTTAGACACAAGGTTAAACACAACATGATCTAACATAACTTAATTAATCACATCAAAACTAACTTAGGGTATTAACACCTATAAGAGAAGTTTGGGTGGTTCCTTCAATTGGGGTTATTGAATAAAGATTGATCTACCTCTGGTTGATGTTGTTGATGGCGTCAACTTGTTCAATCTAGATACCTTGTGTAGAAGTAACTCCAAGTTGAAAACAATATGCTTCATGTCCTGTCAAACCACATATTTCCCAAGATGCCTTAGATACGTTCATCGTATTAACATTGACAGAGTCAAACCTTTTGGTGAGTGCATCCATTTTTGTTACAATTAGATCAAGGGTATTCACATCATACTTACCTGCTATCTTTATGGTATTACCTCGTTCAGTCACTCGTTGTGGTTATTCAGAGCCACACTCTCTATAATATTTTCGGATTTGTCCAGTCTCTTATTCATTAGTGCTCCATCTGCTATGGAGTTTAAGGATACCTTTGTAGCGTAAAAAATAGTATTGTAAAAAGTATGGATGATCAACCACTTCTCAAGTCCATAATGTGGGCATTGTTGCAAGAGCCCTTTGAATCGGTCTCATGCCTCGAATAAGGGTTCTCCATCTTTTTGCATGAAGTTTGTGATGAGGTGTCTACTGTCTTTCTTGGAGAGAAATATTTGTCATGGAACCTCTGCTCGCACTAATCCCACATAGCAATGCTATCCAACGGAAGTGAATGGAGTGATGCTTTCACCTTGTCCCTCAATGAGAAAGGGAATAGGAGCAACCTAATTGAATCTACAGTGGCACTATTATAATTTAATAAAGCTGCGTAGATTTTTAAAAATACCTCCAAGTGTAAATTAGGGTCTTCCATGGGTGTGCCTTCAAATTTACTCTACTAGACCATGTATATCAATGTGGGCTTTAATTCAAACTTGCTGGCTTTGATCGGAGGTCTCTTGATGTTAGACCTCAGTCCTTTAGCGCTAGGGGCAGCGTAGTTCTTCGATGGCTTATTCTTGTTGTTGGCTATAGTTGTTGTTGCTTGTATTTGCTTCGCCTCTATATGCTTTCATAGGTTTTGATTATTTTGGAATGTTCTGTCAATTTCGGAATCTACACGAAGAAGATTTCCTATTTGTCATATCTTAGCATAAAAAAGGAAATTCTGATCACCTGAGAAAAAGGAAAACGTCAAAAAAGACAATAAGGGAGAAAAGAAGGAAAGAAGAGATAAATAAAGGAAAAATAGCAAATAAGGAAAGAAATTTAGATTAACTAAATCGCAATTGAACTAATATCAATTTAAAATAATCTTCGGTAATGCCGCCTAATCCGAATGTTAAGAAGCGAAGGGTATCTGGAAGGCAAAGCCCGAAATCACCTCGGGTATACAAATCCCCGAGACCATCTCGGGCATATAGAGTCCCGAGATCACCTCGGGTATATAGAGTCCCGAGACCACCTCGGGCATACAAAGTCCCGAGACTACCTCGGACACATAAAGACCTGAGACCACTTCGGACACACAGAGACCCGAGACCACCTCGGACATACGGTATCCGAGAACACCTCGGGTAAGCAGTAGCTGGGAATCTCTCGGCCATAACTGTAGACCATATCAGAAAAAGTCTATAAAAGATATCCTCCTCCCCCGGAAATTTCGGCAAGGATTAATGCTAAAAATGAGAGGGATCCTATCATTAAGGAGAATATTTATTATCAATTATTTCATCATGATTAGGGGGGCTGAAAATGAGGGAACATCGATAGCGAATATTTTCCCTTTAAGGCATGTTCATAAATGTGGGAACGGTTGT
>JBAMIB010000061.1:181115-194341 GCA_037177415.1 Kaempferia rotunda | reverse complement strand
ATCAATACCTAATTAAATAATATCTACATATATATATTAGAGAATTTTTTTTTCAAAATCTGTCAACTATTTTGTTGATATTATACGGCTAAATAAATGTTTAATATATTTTTTAAATTATATATATATATATAAGATATCCAATTCTTTAATGAGTATGAATATACCCATCGGATATCCTATACCCGATGGTATGAGGATGGAGGATATAAAATTTGATCTGAATACGACTCATTGTCATCCCACTCTCCTTCCAGGGTTGCCTCTTTTAACTTTCGAAATATTATTTCAAGAGATATCCTTTTTAAATTTTGCAAAAATATCCCAACTTACCTGTTTACTGGTTGCTACCGGTGAAAAGGACCAAAAGCACCAAAAACAACAAATACGCAGGACAAAAGTGTCAAACACGAAAGAAAAACGACTAAAAGTGTTACCACCCCAAACATAAGAGACCAAAATTGTAATTTTTCCCAAAAGTAGAACAATCCTCCAAATTAGAGGAATCCACTGGAGAGGCAAATGCATGATTGGAATCTTTAGAGGATCTCTCGGAAGGCATGGAGAACTTAACGACCCTAGGGATTGTCTCGTCTTACGACCACCTCCAAGTAAGGTGACATAAGGAGCTAGTACCCTTTCTCTTGAATGATTCTGAGCCATTCTAGAGAGCGAAGGAATGTGTAGATAGCAAGAAGGAAGAAGGACTACAACGCCACGGAGAGGATGAAGAAAAGAGATAGGGAATGTGTCCTTATAAAAAGAAAATAAATATTATTTATTAGTGTCAGGTCATATCAAAGAAAAGACGCAGCGTCTCTCGAAGAGGGTAGTAAAGGTCAATCGATCAAATCACGGTGAAGCGCTCACTGAGTGGATTTGGAGGATTCCCAAAGTAGAATTTAAAGTAGGTAAGTGAAACGCCAGTAATAAAGATAATTGGAAAACAACACATTCCAGAGGTTCAAAGCAAAACGAAGAAACAAAGCCAATACTACCAAAATACAGTAAATGTTGTCAAAATGCAGATATTTCTGCCAAAATACAAGTAAAGCGGGTTTCCTATCCCAAGGGGGCTTGGTCAGAGACACGTGACGTAACGAGTTCTTGGAGCAGAGATTTTTCTCGTCGAATGGCCTCCACAAACAGCATCATCATCTTAGAGTACAGTTCTTCCAAAGCTTCCGCTCTGGCAGTCACCAGTCGAAGTTGTAGCTCTAAATCTTAAACGTGGCCCAGACTGGGAACAAGATGGAAGGAAGCACCAAGATTGACATCCACTACCAAGGTCTCGACAGGTTCCTATGAAGAGATAAAAATACGTATGTTCAAATAAACAAATATGTGACTACCGTCAAAAACCAGCTGAACAATAACCTTCATAGAAAAAGTGGGAGGAATAGGTTCATGAGATTCCGTGGGAGATTCCTCACAAGAGTTCGTGGATATCCGAATGGGAGAAGAAGAAGGTGTTGATGATGTGGGCCTTGGACAAAACATGAGCCGCATAAACCTCCTTCTAGGGTGCGCACGGGAAGGAAGAACCTTTTTACGGGGGCTCCTCGAAGTGATAAGGACCTCTGGGGGTGGGGACAGAGGAAGCTACCAAGCGTCTACGGAAGAGTAAGGCGATTTCAATCGCTTCATGGTTGAATGCCATAGGAAAGCAAAGGGGGCCAAAGGAAGGTAAAGAAGAGAAAATGCCCACACAAGCTAATGCCAGCACAAAGTTAAAAGGGAGCTAGATACAAGCTGTCTATAAGTACAAAATTTGTAACATCTGAAAGATGGTCAAAGAGTTTGCATCAAAAACCAAGACGCTCAGCAATCCAAAAAATGACAATGAGCGCAAATTCAAATTAAAAGAGGGCTTTAAATAAATCATGTGATTCTGGTTGCCTTGGAAACCATGAAAATTACCATAAATACATAGGCGAGTAGAACATGAAATTTTCATGATTAAAAGGAAAATGACAATAGTAGCATGTATAGAAAATATATAGTCGGACCGGGTCACTTAAAGTCCTACAAGACAAGAAATGATAATTTCAATGCCTCGTTGGGCAAAGACGTTTATGGGATTGCAAGCAGAACATTGCCCTCCCTCAATTGTCTCTGCAGCGACTCCTCCTGGATTTCAAGCCGTTGTATCTTTGCCATGTTTGCAACCTCGTGTAAGCGCAACTCCTATAGGTCATTCAAGGTTTGGGTGTACTTCTCAGCTAAGTTGGTGAAATACTCATGGTTCTTCAACCAATGACGGAGCGTGGGAGGGGGCGGGTGGTGACCACCGCCCCCCCCTCAATTTTTTTTTTTATAAGAGGGGTTTAGTACCTAGTTGACTCTCTCGCTCCGCTCCCCCATATTTAATTATCCCTTTAAAATTTTTGTTTGTTAAAAAATATATAAAAAATAAATAAAATAATAAAAAATAAAAAATAATACATAACAACAAAAATTAGAATCCCTAAAGCCAATGACTATTTTCTCAAAGTCAAATCCCTAATTCTACTTTTCCTTGCCTCTTACTATAAGTTACCCTTTCTTCTCAAATCTCGACGAGACGATGGCAACGCCGCAACGGATTCATCTCCATATAAAGTATCAATTACAACAGATTCTTCCCAATGATTTCACTAAATTGCATATAAAGTATCAATTACAACTTTTTGAGCTTGATATTCGACACAACTACCAATTTCAAAATGTTAAAACACTTTCAGAATTGTGTCAAGTCTTGTCGAAGATGAAAAAGACAGAGAGTTACTATCTTGTGGATAGATTAATCAGATTTATTTTGACTCTTTCAGTTTCTACAGCAACAATAGATCATGCGTTTTCATCAATGAAAATTGTTAAGGCGCAATTACGAAATAAAATGGAAGATGAATTTTTGGCTAGTTCATTGCTAATGTACATTGAAAAGGAAATTGTTCAGACATTCAACGTTGACTCAGTCATTGATAAGTTTGAAACTATAAAGAAACACCGAGTACAACTTAAAATGCCTATCTGTAGTAAAAAGGTAAATAGATAACATTTCATCATATATATACTATAATAGTTTCTTTATAACTAATAAAGTTTTATTTTTTTGTTGTTTTCTTTGTGCATAATTGATTGTTGTGGAATTTGTTATGGATAAAGTGTAGAAAATATTAAGATTCTAGTCACTTTAATCTCCAGGTGATTTATTTTGAATTAAAAATTTCTTATTGCTTGTAGTTTTTGGTGCACTATATTATTATTATTATTATTATTATTGATACTTTGTGAGTAAGAAATATTCTAATGATCTTGGAAAATTTTTTTTTTTGCCTTCCCTTATAAAATGTCTAGCTCCGTCCCTGTAATCCAACTTGCGCAAGAAAATTATATTTTGTAAACCGATATACTAGAAATATAGATCAAACATTCAATATGCCCCAGGATAATTGTGGCGTTCTAAGTTTTTTAGATATTTTATCCCGACAGTCGATAAAAAAAATTTCTATGAGATCGAACCGATTACTTTCATGACAAATCTCTATAACTAAATTGGATAATAAAAAAAATAGAAATGATTTACACAAGAAAAAAATCTTAATGAAAAACTCAATGATAGATTCATAAAATGATGAAACCCATAAAAAATAAAATGGTAGATTATGAATTTATGTATCTATCATTGAATTTTTTTTTTTAAATTTTTCTTTATACGTATCGTTGCTCTAAAAAGAATATTGCTCAAGTTGAGTGAAGCTGAGATTTATCTCAAGGAATTCCAGCCCGGTGTTGGATTTGGGCCACATAGTCGTCCCAGCTTATTCTTAATTTATTTGGGCCGAAGCCCAGTGGTTAATAATTTGGGTTCCGTTAAACGATAAAAACGACAATGTTAATATTTGATCACGGTAAAATAATAATAATAAATAATTAATGATGTCAAATCTTAAATAAATACATATTGTCTTAATAAAAAAGGCCAAATCTTCCATGGCTTATGCCCCAAGTCATCTAGTTGTGTCTGCTAATTAATGAGACAGGAGGAGGCTTGTTGTAATGGATAGATAGATTTCAAGTTATTGTCATTTGTTAGAAGTTGGAACTCAATTTTGCATTTAAAATGAGTGCGTGTAGTTGGACTGATCGTAACATTTGATAATTGAAATGGCCCTTTTAATTTCAAGATTTTTTATAATAAAAAAACAAAGGGAAGTCAAAGTCAAACTTGCAGGGTTAAATTCTCGATTCCAATTAATCAGAGGAATCATGCGGTTTGACCAAACCGTAGATTTATTTTTTTATTGATTGTTCTTCCATCTCACTCATACGCATCCACATAGAAAAAAAAAAGTCAAAAATATACATGTGCGCGGCTTAATTAACAAGCCAATTGTCAACGCACCATGTTTGAGCACGAATTTCCTGCTCCACAATGACAATCCGGGCATCATTAGTTATGATCCTCTTCTAAATTTATATTTCAATCCAAGTTATACTTTGGATCGGGAAGGACGGCTAGAGGCCGCCCCTCACATGGTGTCCGGTAGCCCAGCCACCTGTCCATTGTCGTCGGCCTCCGAGCGGCCCCCGCACAGTGTCGAACAGCCTAGCCACCTGTCCACTGTCGGCGGCCTTCGACCATTTGTCCCATCCAAACTATAACTTGGGTGGGAAGATGAACCTAAAAAAAAATTACAACTAATTACAGTTGAATTGTGACTATGATTCTGTCTTAATTGTGATTTAGACCCTCCCTGATTTAAAAAAATAGACTAGAAAATCCGATCTTGTTTTCACACTAACAATAAAATATTCATCATATTTAATAATTATACAATTTATGGGGGCATCTCTAATAATTAAAGATTTCAAAACATCATACCAAGAATATAAAAATTTGTTTTTTTAATGGGGGACTGTTCGATACCATAGAAGTTTTCCACCTACTATCAAGGTAAATCATGAAGTGATGAGCCATCCAGAAACCTAACATCTCTTAGTTGTAAGTCTCATTTAAAGAAAAAATCTCTGCAAATGTACCGTAACTAAAAATCAAACATGAGTACCTAGGAAACAACTGAGCGTCCTTACCACTACACTATATCTCGGTGTAAAAATAAATTTTTATAAAAAATAATATAAAAATTTATTAAAACATCTTTAATAGTTAAAATTTTAGATGACTTTTTTAACCTAATTTATAACATGAGTTGCATAATTTTATACATATTACATCAGTTTCAAAATAAAAGAGTATAATGTTCTTAAATTACAAATATCAAATCTTTTTTTTATTTATAATTTTATAAATTTTTTATAAATCTTGCATTGAAAATTTCCTTAGCCTAAACAGTTCAATCCATTAGTCAACATAACTTGATGAATTCAATTAATGTCTGATCATCTCTGCTCGTCATTTTAAGGAAATTAATTATATGGATAACTTTGTAATGCACCTAAAATCATTATAAAATGGAAACATGTATATTAATTAAATATTTCTTTATACTCAGTGAGGAGGAAGTGTTGCAACCAATAAGCCCTAAATATTTATCTGTCACTTATAATTTATTTGCAATGTGTGTAATTGATTTAATAAAAAAAATGTATTTCTGATCCAATAAATGGATCGTTTCCGGCGTTCGATGGCGATATAAAAACAATCCGGCGCCCCCAATTCTGATCCCGCATCGTTGTTTCGAGATCGGGCGCTTGATCGAGTGATGGCCGGCAGGCGGGATGGGCTTCTGACACGGCCTCATGGATCGCCGTCGCGCGGATCTCGAATCGCCGCGGCCGTCGCCGTCGGCATCCTCCTCGGGTGCGTCTGCGCTTTCCTCTACCCGGACGGTCTCTTCCGTTCTTTCTCCCGCGGCCAGGATTCGGCCGAGGGATCGTTTCAGGCAAGTTTTGGTTCTTCTTCTCCTTGCTCATGCAAAGATGGGATCTTCGCTTTGAAATCGAGTCGCAGATCAGATCCTGGTAACCTAAGCAAGAAAGATGGTTTCTTTGCAATATTTACTTAACAAATGGTTATATCGCTGATGGATCTGAAATGGTCTTCATATTTTTCATCTCGATATTTTCTTTGCTATTTTCATTCACTACTCTCTGTTTCTGTATCTCTGATTAGAGTCGGAATGTTGAGATGCAGCTAGGGTTTTAACTATGGTTTCACTTGGTATGGATCTGAAAGCTAATGTCATTGTTGTTGTCTTTATGTACATAGTGAAGTTCATAGCCTTCTAGCAAACTCTGTGGGGGATGAAGCTCTTTTCCTTCTTTGTAGTTTTTCGCGTTTCTTTAGATACACGCGTATGAGTTGAAGTATTTGCTGATAATTATACTCAGGCCACCGGTGATACTGTGTTTGTTTGTGATGAATAAAGTAATATTACTGTTTGCTTTGTAGATTTTTGTGACCAATTATGTGATGTTATTCTGTTAGTCTTTACTTTATACTCAATTATGACATGATATTGTATGTGTGTTTCCTTCCTATAGTCAAACATATGATGATATTTTAACTCTACTTAATCTAAAATTTTGTTCTTTCGTTCTACATAATCTAAAGCTTAGTGAACATAAGCACAGAACAACTGAGTTTTTGTTGCTTGCCACTACCATAATTAAAAGCAAGTCATATTTGTCCCAATTTTTCCCGGCCAGTCATTAGTGAGCCAGTCATTAGTGAATATATGTTAGGTGACTCCATACTGTTTTAGCATTTCAACCATCGATTTGGGATGTTTGAGTTAATAATAGTTGTTTAGATTTTTTCTATTAAAAGTCATTTAGATGAACAAATATATATCTGCTTACTATTGACTTTTGCTTTTTGAACTCTCCTCTTTGTACAAAACAGATATGTTGGTAGTTAGCTCTCTGAACAAAGGGTTGAAAATAATAAAAGGTGGCAACTCTCTGATGTAAGAAACCAGATATGAGAACTTTGATGTTCTCCAACAATATCAAGTCGTGAGATGATGAGAAGGAAATAAATTATAGTGTAACACCAAGTTTGAATACTAATGGAATTAAACTGTTTGAAATTTGAACATTTCAGAAGAAACTATTAGGTCATGCTCAAATGGTCATTAAACTAATGTAGTAATATCTGTGATTCAAGGAAACAGAACGTTAAATGAGTAGCAAAATATCTAACATTTTTTGTTCTTGAAAATGAACTTTTACTTGAAAGATCATGTTTATTAGTTGAGCTCCTGAATTAGCAGTAACCCTCTACTTTCTTGTTCTAAATTCTGTCTTGATATGTTGACTAGGTCATTGACTTGCTACCCTTCCAAAAAGTACTTTTCACCATGTATCACCACCTTCTTCATCCGAAGCAAAAAGCTACGCGTAGAACTATAATTTATTTTATTGTGTTTTTTTTGTGCGGCTTAGATGTTATATAACAACCAAGTATTCTCAATTGATTCTATTTGTTCTTTTGTGTAGGATACCTTGGTAAAATGTGAAACAAGTGAGAGGACTAGTATGTTGAAATCCGAGAATGAAGAGTTGAAGAAGCAGGTGTCAGAGTTGATTGCAAAACTTAAACTGACTGAACAGAGTATAAATCAGGCTCAAAAGCATACCCTAGCTTTAGGAGAGCAACCTAAAGCTGGTCCCTTTGGCACTGTGAAGTCATTGAGAACAAATCCTGCTGTTGTTCCTGATGAATCTGTGAACACCAGATTGGCAAACATACTTACAAAAGTAGCTGTGAGGAAGGAGCTTATAGTTGCACTAGCAAATTCCAAAGTGAAGGATATGCTTGAGCTATGGTTTCAGAATATTAAAAGAGTAGGTATACCCAACTATCTGGTTGTAGCATTGGATGATGAGATAGAACGATTTTGTAACTCTAATGAAGTTCCTGTTTACCGAAGGAATCCTGATGAAAGTATTGATAGCATTGGAAGGACTGGTGGAAATCATGTTGTCTCTGGATTAAAATTTCACATTTTGAGGGAATTTTTGCAGCTTGGATACAGCGTTCTTCTTTCTGATGTTGATATAATCTACTTGCAGAATCCATTTGATCATCTCTACAGGGATTGCGACATTGAGTCCATGAGTGATGGTCACAGTAATTTGACGGCTTATGGTTATGATGATGTCTTTGATGAGATTACAATGGGATGGGCTAGATATGCTCATACGATGAGGATTTGGGTATATAACTCTGGGTTTTTTTACATAAGACCGACAGTCCCATCTATAGAGCTCTTGGATCGTGTTGCAGATCGGTTGGCACATGAACAGGCATGGGATCAAAAAGTGTTTAACGAAGAACTATTTTACCCCTCACACCCAGGATACGATGGGCTTCATGCATCCAAGAGGACCATGGATATGTATCTCTTCATGAATAGCAAAGTGCTCTTCAAGACTGTGAGAAAAGATGCTCACTTGCGCCGCTTGAAGCCTGTGATTGTTCATGTCAATTACCATCCAGAAAAGTTTGCTAGAATGAAGGCTGTCATGGAATTTTATGTGAATGGGAAGCAAGATGCATTAGACCCTTTTCCAGATGGCTCAATTTCCTAGTTGCATCTGATACATGCCATGTTCGGTTTGGAATCTATACGAGCTACAGCTTCAGTCTTCTGCCTTCACTTTGTAGGTTATATGCATGCTTGCTTGTTCCTACCATACCTTCTAGCTGTGCCTTAATATATGTTCATCTTAAAAAAACTAGGATAGTTTCTTTTTTCCCAAGGTTTTAGTTTTGTTGGTTGTTTTCACCTAAATCCCATGTGTTTAATCAAATACTAAACTTTCTGAGGGATCATTTAAAGCTTTGATTTTCCTTTCTTGTCTTGTCTTGTCGATATTGTAGGTGCATCCAATTATTGGAAAATATACCTGCTAGCTATCATTCCAATCGCTGTGTTAGATGATATCTATGCTCGTGTTACCGGCAAGGTATCCATATAATCTTTCAAGTTTTCACAGTTTAATTTTCAGCTACAATGCACTATAACATTTTTCTCTTATGGGATGAAAAACTTGAGACGTTGGATTGCAAGCCGCGTGCCCTTTTTCTCCAGCTTGGCTAGAGTCGTCGATCTCACCAGTCATCGAGCTCCTCTCTGACTCGGCCTTAGTTGTCAACCTCTTCCTCGACTTGGACATAGGCATCAAGCTCGTCAAGCTCCTCTCTGACTCGGTAGTTGTCAACCTCTTCCTCGACTTGGACATAGGCATCAAGCTCGTCTCTAATTCAATCTCAGTCACCAATTTTGTCTATTTCAAAGGGCTCTGATTATAGACCTCATCTCATCATTCACTCCCGCCTCAGATCCACACTCTGCATGACTCACCGAAAACATTGGAGGTGTGTGGATAAGAAAATACCGTATCCGCTTTAGGGTATCTCCAATAAATAAACATTTCAATAAGGATTTTTTTTGTAATTCTTAATATGTCACATCAATGTCATGTCAAAAGTAAAAAAATCTATTATGACATCTCTAATAGTTAAATCTCTCAATAAATTGTTTTTTAGTTCCTAACATTGTCATATTAAAATTTAAAAAATCTATTATTCTCTCTATGGTAAAAAAACCTCCATATAACCTTTTTTTATGGATCTTATATTCTAAATCACATATTTTAATTTATTATTTATTATTTAATATTTCTATATAATTTTTACTTAGTATTTTAATTTATTATCACATTTAATTTAATTTATTTATAATCTTTAATTAATAAATTATTAACTTATGGTTTTTAATTAAATTATACTTATACTTTTTATTTAATATTTAATTAACTTATAAATTTTAATTTAATTATAATCATTTGTATATTTTTTAAAAAATTATCAAATATATTTATTTTTCAAAAGAAATGAGTACAACTTTGATCCAACTTGTAATTGTTTTAAATGTCACATCTGTAATATTTTTAATCAATGATTATTGACTCCACAAAAAAAAAAAAGGCTTTTAAGAGGTTTAAAAAAATAAAAAAATCTTAATAAAAAATGTTGAACCAGGCTAAGGTTTGAGTGATTTGTAAAATTTAAAAAGTTGAATAAATAGTCTTGAGCCATTGTGAGATGAAATTTGAAGTTTATAATTTAAGAATAGTAGTGAAAATTCAAACATATTAATGATGCAATATGTATGGAGTATGCAACTATGAATTCGATAAAAAAAATTGTATATTGGGATTGTTATTAAAAAAAAATCATATAAAGTTAGAGATGGTCGTTGTGTATGAATCAAGCAACTGAATCAAAAGTCTGACTCTGTTATTAAGGTTAAAGACTACACGAGTCCAGGTAAATCCTTCCAAG
Organism: Kaempferia rotunda; assembly: GCA_037177415.1. NCBI lineage: Eukaryota > Viridiplantae > Streptophyta > Magnoliopsida > Zingiberales > Zingiberaceae > Kaempferia > Kaempferia rotunda. Next base: position 184,041 of record JBAMIB010000061.1, on the reverse strand, counting down.
AAGAGCAAATAAGATTTCTTATTGATTCCCAACTGGTCGCGAATTGCGCAGGAGAGCTTATAGTCGAGAAATTTGCTTCTGATGTCCATAGGCATAACGTTATTTAGTGAATAGGAGCTCTCACGACTGAAGCAGAACCGATCACTCCGCTGGGACTTGGCGGAGCTTGTGGCCGATCATGCAGGTTCCAGATGTTTCCGAGAACTTTTTCCTGTAGATCGAGGGGTTGAATTTTTCGTTAGCAAATTATCGTTACGAGATCGTAAGAGAGAAAGGTGAAACGCTGGCCTCTTTTTCTTGAGCTGGGGTGGCTCGAAGATGAGGCGAGATGGCTTTAATTGATGGCATCGACGCGGACACCGCGGAAATTTTTTTTTTTAATTCCATTCAATTTTTGGTTAATCCGCATCTATTTCGATTTTAAATTTTATAATTGGATTAAACCGAATAAGAATATTAATTTAATTTTTTTATTTAGAAATATAATTAATTAAATGATTTTTTTTTAAAATTAAAATCGAATAAAATTTTAAATTTTCGGTTAATTCAGTAAATCGGTCGAAAACTAAATTAACTGATATTTTATCGGTTCGGTCAGTTTGGTTTTCTTAAAAAATTCGATCGGTTCGGTTGACATAAAAAAATTCGATTTGTTCAATTTTCGATCTAATCGATTTGGTTGGTTCGATTTTAACCGAATGCTCACATCTAAGATCACCTCAACAATATGAAAACTATTGATAATTATTAATATAGTGCATATAGACAATGAAAATTATATGTAGATTGATAAGAGCTAGTATTATAATTAACTTGGAAAGGTTAATGATAACCCTAAGCCAAGGGGCACAAAAGAAAGACATGATAAAAAAAACCTTAGTTTCATGAATGATATTATGATTCTTACGGTGCCTCTTCAATCAGAGCTTCAAACACCTTCCTAGCAATATTTTTGCAGAATTCACAAATTTCCAACCACTTTGAAATTGACAATGTCATTTTGTTCTCATTTTTTGTCTGAAATTTTGTTACAGCCCTAACAAGTATGGATAAGATAGAATCGCTCACCCTGACCCTGAGGAGGAAATCGACCTCCTCATTGAAGATACTGTCGACAAGGCAGTATTTCTGACATTTTATTCTGAACGTGATTGTCCATCGACTGAGGTCTAAGAGAAGGTACACCTTCCATTCATTTCTATGTTCTGATTATTTTTTTCTAAACGTATTCTTTTCCATCTTCAGCTCTTTGAGTCTGTCCTTTAGTAAATTTTTTTTGCTACAATGGCCCTATTGAATTCGGAGTTGGAAGAAATAAAAACAATTATGAAAGATCATGGAATTTTAAAAAATTTTCTGGTCCAGGCTATATACAATCGTGGCATGAAAGGCGTTATAATTGTCCAATGACAATTATCGCCGAAACGAATTATAGATTTTACTTCCTACATGAATGAGTTGTAAGTGTTTACAATTTTTGTCCTCTTTTTGGGTATATAATATAATAATCTTTTTACTTTTATGTGAATGTAGAGATAAGATTATAGAAAGGGCAAGGTTAATAAGACAGCGAGATGACAAAGGTACACTATTTAAACAATAATTATTAAGTAGAAAAATTATTTTTTTCTTCGGCACTGTTACTTCGGTAATTACTAATTTTAAAGTAAAATATAATAAACAACTTCGGTAATAACTTACCGAAATAAAAAATATATGTTTTACTTCGTATTTTAAACAGTTCAGACTTCACATTTTTTTTATAATATATTACTTCAACATAATATATATTTGATTAAGTATAAAGTTAGGTTTAAAATTATAATTTATTGATGCTGAAGTAAAATAAAATGAACCGAATAATTCAGTTCCTCCTCGACGCCCAAAATACTTAGAGACAACTTAGGTCTTCTCCTCAACGGCGTCGACTCAGTCCTTACAACCTCACCGTTACGCTGTCCTGAGCTCAATTCCTCATATGGTGAACTTTCTCATGACCTTGTTTTTTTTTTACGTTTGCCCAACTTTTTCTGTAGATCTTCTAAAAACTTTCTCGTTGTGAGGCGGAAGGCAGAACGGCAGGGCTCTGAAAGTAAAGGAATAGCAAGACGGGGGCGTGGAGGTGGGCGTCGATGTTGGAGGGAAGCGGGAGATTACATGTTGTTGTTGCTCAATTCGCTCGCCCCCATCGCCTCTGTCAATCCGTCCCAGGTTAACACGAAGGAAGTATATCACAGGATCTACTGTTGGTTGCACTATAATCTGATGGTGTCTTGGAAGTTAATTTCTGATTATATATAAGTTGCATTTTATATTTATCAGATGAATTAAGGAAGATGTCCGTGGATACTTTATTCAGGTAAATACAAACATAGCATTGGGCTCATTTTCGTTCTAATTTTTTATTTGAGAATGTTGACTGAATGAATAAATTTTTATACATTTCAGTTTTTTTTATGGAGAACACTTTTCATAAATTAGAATCGATCCTATTGAAATTAATTGGTTCTAAGAATTAACGGTAAATCTAGTTGGCTTGAATATGACGACCTAGAAAATGAATTTATTTAATTAAAAAATAATTAAACTAGTTTAAAAATTAATTAACTATTATTAATAAAAATTAATTATGAATTATTTTTAAAACTTAAATATGAAAATAAATGGAAAAAAATATAATTGAATTATATTTCTTTATAACCTCCATATAACCTTTTTAAAGGTCTTACATTATAAATTACAGTTCTTTATTTATTATTATTTGCATATCTCTATATAGTTTTCACTTAATATTTTAATTAATTATGATCTTCAATTTAATTTATTTATATTTTAAATTAATAAATTAATTAACTTATATTTTTTAATTAAAATAAATTTATAGTTTTATTTACTATTTAATTAACTTATAAATTTTAATTTAATT
>JBAMIB010000061.1:108597-121439 GCA_037177415.1 Kaempferia rotunda | reverse complement strand
TTAAAAACCATTCCAAAGCTAAAATCCCCACAAGATTAGATACAGATCTTCTAACAACCATAGTAACCAGTTTCAAATTATGAAGACGAAAAAGCAATATCATAACAAAAGCAACTCCATCCTCAACTTGTTGGCTGGAAACAGAGCTGCTGGTAATGGATGCTGTTGTTCTATGTCCCACACGACTCACAAGATTTTGAATGGTTAGCTGGGAGATCTGGCAATGGCTGGCCTACCTCCTGAACAACTGGTTTCATCTCCAACTTCTTCTTTTCTCTGAGGGCAGCTTGCCTGGGCATGACATCTAAAATGAAGCTGCCACCATTCCACACTGTGGCAGAGACCTTGAAGATTTGGAAAATCACATGCATCTTGTAGGACATGAAGATTGGGACTGCAAGGGCCATAGTTGCCACTGTGAAGACAGCTTGCAGTAAATTGTACATGATGGGCCGGTTCTGATCACCCAGCTTTCCACTCAACTGCCACCATATGTTATTTGCCTTCTGAGCCTTCTTAGAGAGTTCCCTGCATCGTTCATTCAAGAATGAAGACGTTATATGAGCTAAAATGATGACTTTTGGTATTTGCTAATTTGACAAATTTAATCATCACTTAACAGCAGATAAACAAATACTAACTGTACTTTAATGAAAGAAACATTATCAATTTTTTCATTTCATTTCATTCCTTTCATTTGTAATATTTTCAAGAAATTTAGGAGATAAGGGGCGTATGGTCAATTTTTTAGGCAGTGCAAAATGTGGCAGGAAAACGTGTTAAGTGTAGTGCAGGTAAATTGATGCGGCAGAAAAGGATATCAAGAAAGAATATTGAACCTGTAAGATGTCATGACATCAGGATCACGCAAGAATCGTTGACGGCGTAGAACATCCACAATGAGGAAATACAGAATTTGCCACAGGGTATATGCAATCAAAGGAACAACAAATAACCACATCCACAGGTATGACTTATCTTCCACATATGGCCAAAATACCCTTGCTGCCCTCCCTTCTGGGTGCATGGCAGCAAAAGTTTCAGGGTTCCACCACCGGATAGTAAAGAAAACAATTCCTGAAAATCGAGTTCGTGATAGAAATACAATTATTAATGGAAGCTAGAGATGCCATAATTAAGTAAACAACCAAAGGGAATGGAAGGTTAGTCCAATTGTCAATGACAATTTCAACATTAAATCAAGATCAAACTTCTTGTTGTTATTCATTGATTAAAATTTGGTGTGAAATAGAAATAAAATATCATGTCATCCACATCCTCGTGGATAATACGGTCATTTTTTGTTGATTAATTAAGAATTTAAGATAACTAGAAAGGTGCAGTAGAAATGTCAAATTAAACAATCCATCATAAGTCATGACCATCTACAGCATTTTCACCTAATAGTAACTCCAAAATGTGACACACCAATGCGTATAACAAGCATGGATGCGCTTGATTTAAATCTTTTGTGTTTCTTTGCATCCATCACTATGGGTGCATGCGTCATCAACTTATGCACTTCCTAAAATCTCTCCTTTTCAAAAAATACACTTTGTTGTAACAAAAAGAATATAAAGTTCCAAACTAAACATTTTACCACAATATAATCCTTTTTGGAAGTCTTCAGTGTTCAACACATGACTTTATATAAGAAACAACCACTACCAACTAAAATAATTATTTTAATCAATCAGTTATAGTACTAGTCACCGAAAAATGGTTAAGACAAGACAAAACACTTTTTTTTGTAGTTATGAAATGATTAAGAACCAGATTAGAGAAAGAATTGCATGACCATCAAATTAACATATCAAACCAAGTTCATCAAAACTCTGCCTAAGAGTGATTGGAAAATTACACTAGATGCAGAAGAGGAACACCTTTAGACTGAATATCACATATGGTCTTTCTCTGCTATGAAGTAGTGACTCACCAGGTAAAAGATGTATGAGGACACTGACAAGTTTGTCAAGTGAACTAAACACCAGGCTATTACGCCAAACAATCAAAGCCCAAGCAAGGGGTCCCTACAGAAGGTTTGCATGTCAGCTAAGTGGGAGTTAAGCACATTTTATAGGAGGAATTGTAGGCGGCCTTACTTCAGCAAATGAGAAGCAAACCATGAAAAGCTTTTCATTTTTTGGAAAGAACAGTAGCATTACTATGAAGATAGTGTTGGCATAGTAGCAGAAATCCTGTTATAAAAAGGAAAAAAAAACATAGCCATTAAGATACTGCACCCTAATTATGAGTGACTTGCACAATATTGTTATACAAAAAAAAAGATGTTATATTATTTTTTTAAAAAAAAAATAACATCAAAGAAAAAGGAAAAAAGAGAGTAGACATAACTCCTGGATTTTTTTTTTAATGGACAACAATGAATAACAATAGAGAAGAAAATTACAGGATGTGACAACAATCTTGAGTGGGTAATTGGTAAAAGGGCGTACAGTTTCAAGTAGATGTATTAGATCGCATGCATAGGAAACATGCATTTCCTAGAAATTGACTTCTAACCCTAGACAATACCACTATGGATACAGCATAACTTGCAGAACTTGCCGTTGCATGTATATATGCAAAGTCCTCCTAAGGTTCACATACATTGGAAACTGACATAAAGGAATCACTTATTCACTATGATGAACTGTTATAATTTTCTGAAATTTTCTGTTCAGCCACGAGTCTTCAGAAATTAATATCAATCATAATCAAGCCATTTATCTTGAGTTCAGCAGATGGTCTCAACCAAATAACTAGTTTGAGGCTTTGAGCAATCAGACATAAAATCACTTTCATGTTTAAACACAAGGATATATCATACATCTCCACCATCAAACCAATTCACTAAATATATTATTTATGAAATACTATTAGTGTTGGGACAAACACGACTTCTTGAGGAACTACCTGCATATACATCTACATATTGCATAAGATGACCTCAATCCGTTGCTTGGCACCCATACCTACATATGCTTTTACAAACTTATGCAACATTTCAACCCTCTTCAGTGTCGAATGGCTATCAAAATGATCTTGCTATCCAAAACAGAGGTTATTATTATCCGCAGTACCTCTATAGGCCTATTTCAATAAGAGGCGCGCACACACACACACACATAAATGGACATCTATGCAAGGATGATAATTGACTAACGTTTCAAAGATTAAACATTCGGTTTCTCACCAGGAGGTAATAGTGCCATTTCTTGTACCGGTAGTATATCCACCGAAGAGGAACGAAGGTGACATAGAAAAAACAATACACGTAGGGTACATCTTGTGGCCCTGATTCAAAAAGAAATTTGTATCTGAATTGTCAAACTCAAACTATCGTCTGAAAATCATAGATCTCGATAGATTTCCAATCCTTCATGCACAATCGACAACTACTTACTAGCGCCCAGGATGTAACAAAAAGCGCCAAATCCAAGAACGCCCAAGAAATGAGTTACCTGGATGAGGAAACAACCAAAACAGGTTGGCGATTTAAAACATTGAGATCGGAAACACATGGAGAGCGACTCGAACAGGCTGCAAGATAATCAAAACACCTTAAACAAAATCCGCTCGTGTTCTTCGGCTTGTTTGGCAATCTTTACGGCTTGCTTCGACAAAATCTCCTTCGTCTGAGCCGCTTGCTTTGACAGAATCTCCTTTGTCTGCACCACTCGCTAATCGACACCAACATAACGGAATCACGTCGATTAAACAAACACAACTCTGAACACGAAAACAAAATAAAAGGAATGAGAGGCGACATCGATACCTTTGAATGATCCGCGATGCGATGCCGCACCTTGCCGAGGGCCTCCCCGTCCTCCAATCCCGCTTCCGCCTCCGCCATCCTCTAAACTTCTACAATTCGAATGATCAATAAATGCAAAAGCCGATGGTTCAATCGATCTCACCCGAGCTCTTGCTCCCGCAGGGGAAAGGAAAACTCCAGGAAAAGCAACTTTCTCCTTACGGAACATTATTATTTAGTTATTTTTGACCCAGCCGTGAACAACAAAAAAAAAACAAAAACAAAAAACAGACCATAATCGATTCTGATCGTCGATCTTTAGAGTAGCCCATCTCGATCACTGCGATCTTGCCAGGTGGAAGTTAGGATTCGTGTAAATGCGATCGCAATGGATCGCACTCGACTCCAATCAGAAGTAGGGTACGAAGAGCGTTACGTTCAATGGCGTCCTTAAGACAGCCCAGTTATAAATAATGATGCTTGTTTTTTATTCGAGCATCTATGATGGGCCCACACTTTCGACCCAGTAATAAGGAAGGTAAATTGAGAGTACTTTTTTAATCTTCGCTCTGCCGATTGACACACCGCCTCTCTTTCTCCTCTACTCAAAATCGCTTCTCCTGATTGCATCCGGCGGCCTCAGATCTCCGTGGCCTGTGCTTCTTCTCCGCCGTGTTCTTCGTGGATTCACTATTTGGACATCGATTCATGTCTCGCTAGGGTTCATGCATTCTTTTGATCCGTTTGGTCCTGTTTTTTCGGTTCGTGCAATCTTGAAGTTTGGAGATTCAGATAGATATCTGAAGGTGGTCAAAAGGCTAGGTTCTGGAACAAGGAGGAGAGGAATCATGTTCTATGGGACGATCGTATGGGATCCTTGGCTCATTCTGGCGCAGATCGTCTGCCTCCAGTGCCTTTACTATCTCACCCTCGGGTTCTTCATGGTCCTTCTCGTGGGGACGCGAGTATCTCGGATGAGTCTCATGTATTTCTTCGATTTCTCGATGATTGTGGCTTCCACCGTCACTGGCTGGTGTGCGATCGTTTCCTTCATACTCAGTTCCCTTGCAGGGTAACAATATCCACTTTTTATTTATTTAGGTTGTCTCATCTGTTTCAGTTCCTCTTCTGGTCAAGCATCTCAATCTCCTACTTGTGTTTATTAATTTTTCAGACAATTCGCACAAAAGCAGTTGGTGTTTCATTATTTCTGTCAATTTCCATTTGTGTGCTTGATGCATAGCAAGAGATGTTCAATTTTTTTTTTGTTGGAATTGTGCTTGCGATTATTCGTTCAAATAAGCCAGATAGGAACCTTAGAAATTGAGTTACTGTTGATTTTTAACTTGCAATTGTTTTTTCTTTCCATAGATATGGTGCTAATATAGTTTCTTGTGTTTTCATCTACATGTTTTGGTTTGAATTACCTGCATAGAGTATATAGCCATATGTCCTGATTTGTGCATTATCTGGTGGTATTTTAGATTGTGTTGTAAGATCTATGAAAGCTTGTTGATTAAAAAAAAAACTAAGTTCATCAGCTTTATGAAAGCTTCTTAACTCCAAAAAAAAAACCCAGTTCATCAGCATTACAAAAGTTTCTTAACTCAAAACAAGGGACTAAGTATTCAGCATGGTACGGTGTAAAACTAACATAGATTTTCTTTTTGCAATTTGAGTACTATTTGTTATAGAATTAACTTGATTGTTGAAAGATGTCACAAAATTACCCTTAATTTACCTTTATAATTTTCCTTGAGCAGGGCAGTTTTTTTGCTTTATTTGATAGAAAGAGCTAAAAAGTGCTTGGATTTCTCAGCTACTCTTTATATCATACATCTCTTTATATCCATCATTTATGGAGGTTGGCCATCATCCATTACCTGGTGGGTTGTTAATGTCCTTGGTTTGGCATCGATGTCTTTGCTTGGTGAATGGCTGTGTATTAGACGTGAGATGCAAGAAATTCCCATCACACGACTTCGTTCAAGTAAGCATTATTTTGCATGATCTTTTTTATTCAGTTGTATTCCTATGTTTGTATCACACGCACACACACACACACACAATGAATTTGGCCTCCTTTTGCATTAGAAACCTTCTTTCAAGATTCATTTGCATGGATTTTTTCAGAAAAAAAAGAAGCAAACTATTAAGTGGTGCTTAAGATACTATTTCAGTTCCCTCAATCATTTTTGGGTCAAACTCAATCATCAGATCATCTAGATTAGATAATTTCACTCTGTTTTACTTGTATGGAGAAGATAGACGAAGAGTCGAAATATCAGAGGTTTCACTTTATAACTTGGGGGAATCTTTCTCTGTAGGAACCTTCCAATACCTAGTAGATCTTCATTGTGCTTGACAAGTAGATTTTGTTGATCATCTCTTCCTGCTCACCTGATTGAATGCCTTTGCATATGATGTGACCAGCCATTGCTGAGCTCAGTTGTTCATCAGTTAATCTTGCACGGGCTTCATTATTCAGCTTTCGCTGTTTGCATGTTGACTTACATCATCAACCCCTACCTCCTCCCTCCAGACGTGTCTTGTATCTCCCTATCCTATTGCTCGATCTTATCCAGCCTGTCTTACCTAATTTTCCACATCATCTGTCAATTCCAGACATTTCAACTCTTTCCTATAAATTCTCGTAAAGACGTTTGATCTCTCATTCAGATCAGCTGCTATGGATCCTGAGTTGGATTGACCAATCCAGAATGGGTCTGATTGATTCATCAATCATGGTTTGCCTGGAACCTGTGGCAACGTAGTTGTGCATTAATCATATTAACCTGATTATGTTTTGTCACTCGTATCCTAGAGGCCTCTGAATTTGTATTTTTTAGATGATTAGTTAACTTCACCATGCTTGTTTCTAATTGTGTGGTAGATCACAGGGGATACACCATCTATGGCCCCAATCTAATTTCTGGTTTTTTGCACTTATAACATAAATATCACTGTATCTTAGTGCGCCTACCTTACAAAAAGACTCAAAAATAAGTTTTGCTTGGGTTTAAAATCTGCTTTTACAATTCAAAAGGAGGATGTAGCCCTGAGCCAAAGTTCATGTTTTTAATAGTTTATTATTCTTATATGTTGTCTATTAGTTGACTTATGCAAGGTTCGTTTTGCACAGATGTTTGATGGCCACAGTATTCTTCAATCCTCTTCCTACATTAGATCATGCTAATGGCTTACATGGGCGCAGTTGTTATTCATTTTTCTGTACGTGTCAATTAATTTGTTGAGGAGCTTAAAAGTAGTGATATTTCAAATCTATAAAGACATTTGCAGTTGGAGATATTGATTTTGTAGTCTAGTGTCCCACAGGAATGGTATCTCTCAAGGGCCTGTATATACCACGTTAGTTCTTTGTATTGCTAAAATCATCCTTTTTATTTGTTTGTTTGTTTGGAACCAATTCTGAAAGAAAACAAGTCTTCCATGATAGAATTGAGTTTTTAGGAGTTCAAATTTCAAATTTTATTTGGGGAACACAAATTGTGCTAAACTACTTTTGTTATGTTTAATTGTTGATGAATAAGCTATTATTACATCTATGTAAAAAGGATTACAAAACCTGAAACTTGTTGCTAATCCATATATGAGTTTCTATTTATGCAGATGTTCAATTACAATTGCCCATGATCTATTCACTCCTTTGACGTCATCCTGATCCTACACGTGATATATACTGAACTCATAAATTCTCTTCTAATTCGTGTCCAATCTCGCCCCTTCTGTTACCTATGTTCTAATACACTTTAGGACCACATTTAGTACCGCATCAAGGTTCCATAAAACTTCATTCTGGAAAAGAGACAGCTGCCAGCCAAAAACAGAAGAAAAATGCAACAAAGAAGCTTTGAAAGGTACATTTGAGGCAGAGGATGTTTGAAAGACAAAAAAGATCGCACATTTGCCAACAAAGTGGCAAAGGAGTTTTCAGCTAATAAAATGTGTTGATGATCCAGATTAGCAGGCGAGGCTGGATCAAAACTCAAAAGTTGCTTATGGTTACATGAGTCACAATTTTACAGCATCAAGGCCTCCAGCTAAATCAGAAAATGTACAAACACGCCGCGGAAGTAAGGAAAGTGGTCAGCAACACTGATACGGCGTTTACAGCATTGTTGTCCAATAAGCTCATTCCTGATATCTTGATCACAGTGGGTGATCTATTACTCACCACCTTGCATGACGAAAAGGAAGAGTCTCATATATGTGCAAAAAAAAAAAAAAAGAATCAAACAAATGGTTAACCGTTGAGTAAAAACTTTTTAGTAGATGAATTTGTGAGAAAATATTCATATTTAATCTACCTAATACCCTGGTTGAACCAGGTTATATAGAAAATCACGACTTATGATGCCCTAAGGTGCTGGCCGGTTTCGAAATTGAAAGCACTAATGTTGGTAGAGATGTGCTAACCTTTTTCCTTACAGTGCAGTAGCCACTAAACTGAAGAGTTGCACCTAACAATGAATCGATCAGGCTACCGCCCAACCCTGCAATAGTAGCAATTGGAATTAGTAACAACTGCTTCCAGACTGCATCTGTAGAGCAGCCGGCTGCTGCGAGTGACCCGGTGATGACAGCAGTAAGCCCAATAACAAAACCAGCTGCTGCGGCTGCTATAAGTCCCTCTATGCTGACAGCACCATTTGTACCTTTTCGAACCGTCTGACAATTTTGAAAGAAAAGTGTGGTCAAAGTTTTAAGAGCATAGTATCAAAGAACAGATCTATATGAAAGATGTATGATTATCAAGGGACAATAGGTTACTTGGTGAGTAGAGCAAGCCAGAATCACTCTACTGTCATTTCATGCCAATATCTGATAATGCAAAATGATGCTATAATCTCTGGTGGATATAATACAAAATGACTTTAAGTAGTCAGATTCTTCTGTATTAGAGTATAAAGTTAAAATCAGTTAAACTTTCTAAAGAAACATATTTATTTGACAAACTGGTCAATGGATGACTGGACGTCAATGCTAGTGTCAGGGCTTGTCATTTTTCTGCAATACATGTCATCAGTCTAATAGGAAACGAAAACTGCATCCACAATCAACTAACTAAAACTACACCCTCAGTTGGATAGGAAGGTTTGAAGAATCGTTTCAAAAGTTAAATTAATTTGCTACCAATCATCAAGGAACAATTTTTAAATCACCTAAAGATACACAAGTTCACGTTTCTAGATTCACAAGGCCCGAATATGAGAGCTATGAAAAAAAAAATAATCCCGTGCAGAAATAGGCACTCAAAATAATAGCCTCCAGCCTCATTTTATTTTTAGCCATTGATCACAGAAAAATAATACCTCAAGTTATCCTTGCCATAAAAGTTTGTTGATCAAGTCAATTCAGGCCTACATGTGGGTCTCCTATTACTTCATGTTGACATTTTTTAAAAAATGGCAGTCTATGACAAAGAAATTGATCTTATTGTTGAGAAAGAACATAAATGATTCTAGTTTGATTTGATGAATGTAATATTTTGCAAAAATAAACTCCACAGAAAAAAAAAAGATAACTATCCATTAAAAAAATTCAGACCTAGATTAAACCTGGATGAATACAAGAAAATATGACTTAAAAGCATGAATTGAATGTTTTGACTTCTGTTAACTGCAGTTTAGTTCAGACTACGCTACAACTAACAAAGTAATAGTCAGTTAAAACACTTTATTCAGTATTCATCACATTCTGAGAAAATTTTAATACATTATCAAACTAGCATCTACCTTGAATGTAGTGATTAGTCTGGGTTGGCCATTGCTAAGTAATCCAATTTCAGATGACCAAGTGTCTCCATTGCAGCAGGCATAATGTCCAATAATGCCACCAACAAGACCAGTGAAAAGCTTTGACCTTTTTGTGTCCAAGCATGTATCTTGTCCGCCAATCACGGTTACAAATACAACTACCAAAATAGTTGCAAGTCCACTATTAGCCAATACTTGTATCCTGTTAAAATTCTGACCTTTATCACCCAGCCATATGAAGCAGGAAATAATCCTCCACTCAAACAAGACACATTATGATAAGTGAGTTGGATTTTTTTTCCCAATTTTTAATTTCACTATGTGGACATTTGTACAGCCTCATCAATTGTATGAACTAGGTAAGTTTTGACAAAACCATTCTAATATTAGGAATTTGTTGCAACATGTATCATTCATCAATGAGTACATATTGTTCACACATATTATCATACTTGAGAATAATAATTGACACACAAAGAAGAATTTTGCAGCGCAATTAATAATTAAGCTGATATATTGTAATATAAGATAGGAAACACCGGTGTGATTATTGTAAACAAGACTCCACAGTTGTGAGCATATTCCATAGAATTGAGAAAACGAAAAGAGACTTGAATAATTGGCTTGACTTCAAGACAATTGACTAATTTAGTCCAAAATTAAGGAAATTTCTAAGTCCAGCATTAGCAGGAGTTAATGATGTTTTGGACTATTGGTACCAGATAAAGTAAATTGCATATAACTTAGATAAAGCCTTCGTACAAATACATCATAATGCAAATTCAAGCTCCTCAACTCCATCAAGGTCAAAATATATTACAAATTACCGATTAATGAAAGCCAACCTCAATTCAATATTCAATAGACACTATAGAGCAAGGCCATGGTCCATACCTTTGTTTAGGTTAATCTAAAAGTTGGTATCAATTATCTGTTTATTTTAATACTCAATTCGGAAGCACCAATTTTGAAAATAAAAATAAAAAGCACGAAGTACCAATTTTATTCACCCTTATACTCAAGTTGGAAGTGGCATACACGGACTTTCAATCTATTGCCCTGGACACCTGCTCATCTATCTACAAAGATCTAAGCATGGGAATCCAAGAAATTCTTCCAACTCTTGTTGAAGCCCATCAATGTGCTTTTCTTAAGGGATGTAGTATTGCTGACTGTTTCATTTGTGATGCTGAAGTAGTAAATCAATGCAAGAACAAAGAAGAAGAGATGATTATGATCAAAATAGACTAGAAAAAACTTTTGGCAACGTAAAGTGGAGGGCCCTTCAACAAGTCCTTTTTGTTGCAGAGTTTCTCTAGGCTCTAGACATCTTTGATCATGTAGATTCTCTCTTCAGCTAATGGTACAATAGTAGTAAATAATCAATAGGAAATGGTTTAGGTGTGTGAAGTGGATACGTAAGCTGACTTTGTTTCACATTATTTATTCATTTTGCTGATGCATTTCACAGGATCTTGACTAGAGGATAACAGGTTGGGTCAAGTGTTGCACATCCAATTCACAAATGCCACACTTCTTTCCTTGAGGGAAATAGTTGGAAATATTTTCTTGGCTGATGGTGCATAACAAGCTAAATATGAAGCAAGTAAGGGAATGCTGGAGGTCGATTGAAGTTGTATATCATGCATACGAGTGCAAATTTCTCAAAATAAATACACTGATTTTTTTTCAAAGTGGCCTAGCGAGGACCGGTTAGGGACATCCACTCATGCTTCTGTTTTACTTGGAGAAAATGAATGGCTTTATGAGATAGAACCACTACCAAAAGGTTATTCATGAATTTGAATACTCGTGTTCTTGTTGACTTGGAAGACTAAAAAGAGAAAAATCGTAAAACGTCTAATTGGGCAACATAAAAGCTGAAGATTTTTTATAGAAGAAATTTAATTATTTAGTTCAACCACAATCTGAACAACTACTCCTAACACTTCTAAATTAATCACATTAGGAGACCGACTACGAAAGGGGGAGAAACAGAAACATAACCAATTTCGCTGTCCTCCTTGCTTGAAATCCTCATCTATCTTTCGCTTCTTTTCCTCGCCCATCTTGGTGAGCTTCGAGGACGTGAAGAAGAACACAAGCAAGAGCGCACCGAATCTGGAAACTAAACCGCTTACACTTCAAAGAAACTAAAACCAGTTGGCAAGGAACGGGGAGGGTCCGAACCTGTACCCGGCCGCGATGTGGATCGCCATCACCAGGAACCCAGCGATCGCCCCGGACAGATCGAGCGACCTGTGGCGAAAAGCTCTTGTCGAGATCGCCAGCGCGAGGGCCACTGCCACCGCGGTGCGGACAAGAAATCCCTCCATGATCTCGCGGTTGTTCCTCTCCTTGGAGAAACGAGAGGGATAGCGATCGCAGGACCTTGGAAGAGTGAACACGAAAATATATAGGCAGGCGGCTGTGGAAGAGAATGGAGGCACTGAATTGGACGAGAGCAACACCAATTATATTAATATTAATATTAATATTAACAATTTGCACGCGAAATCTTTAACCGGAAGGAGAAAATTATAAAAGGAACTGGCCAAAAACAATGCTCTTATTTTAAATCTAAAAAATATTTAATGGGTTAATACTGTTGAGAGATTTGACCGGGCCCGTTAAGGGCCATGTCGGATCGGGCCACAACTGGTCCCAGTTCAAATCACGCCGTTCTAAATGATCCAACTTGTGACTGTTACTGGATAATAAATGATGTAGACCTTCCAACTGAACTCTTAATTTGAGATTGCACATAGATTAATAAATGATTTTATTTTATCTCTTATTTTAAATAACTTTATGTGATTCGAATTTATTTATAAAAATATCCCTTTGTATACAACTTAACTTGGTATTCAGTCTATTAGTCGGGATAAATAATGATCGGTTTAGTTCTATAAAAAATTTTTATTAACCATCAGGATAAATCAGGAAGCACTCGAGAGGACGGCCAAAACTCCAACATTCCTTAATTGTAAATCTCATTTGAAAAAAAAAATCTCTACAAATACACCATAATTGAGAATCAAATCATGGATAACTGAGAGATAATTGAATATTTTTACCGCTGTATCATAGCTTTGGAGGCATTGGTATTCAGTCCCAAGACATAGGGTGTACTGGTTAATCCCTTTAGATCATGATTCTAAAATTTGACTCGGCTACAATGTATTGTTAAAAAATTTTCAAGCTTAAAAACACTAGATCTAAAATTTAATAAGTTTCAACTATGCTGGAATTTTTCTTATGGACGTACTCAGAAAACTCATGCTCCCAAAGGGAATTGGCATTGACTA
>JBAMIB010000061.1:46191-70037 GCA_037177415.1 Kaempferia rotunda | reverse complement strand
GTGGCCGGAGCCGTTCGGGGCGCCCGGACCACCCAGGGCACTTGGGTGGTCCGCGTCGCGTAGCCGTTGCATGGCACTGCCAGCTCAACACAATCCAGACTCCCAGATTGGGTCTGGGCTCCCAGAAATGAATAAACTTTTATCCAACGGTCATTGAAGAGCCGTCGTCGTGGGGTCGACCTGGGGTGCCCGGAAGTGTCATATCAGCAATTCGACCAGAGGCTATAAATAGAGCTCTGGTTTAGCCATTTAAATAACAACACACTAAGTACTTCGAAGTTCATTTCGTTTTCCTGTTTATGCGCTTTCAACGACTGTATGAGGCTTCTTCGCCTTCGATTCTATTCGACAAGGAGATTCTGATAGTGAGCGATATTTTCCTTGGAGTAGCAATACTTTGATTGCGAACCAAGTAAAATTCCTATTGTCTCGTACCATTCTTTACTTATTGCATTCTAATTTCTATTTAAGTGTGTCTGATTAAGTCCGAAAGTTGTGAGAAAGGTATTTTTGATTTCACTGGCAATTCACCCCCTTCTAGCCTGACGCATGAGACCTACACCAAGTTCTATCTATTCATCTCAAATTTGAATGATGTTTGATTGAGAACTGTTTCCTGGCAACAACATGTTTGAGTAGCACCTAGCCTGCAAGGAGATTCTTCCTGTAGTACATTGCGGATCGAAATTTGCTAATTTCCTGGGCTGTTTATATGTGTGATTTTGCTTGACCATTCATAATTCATCTTTAAGGGAGGACAATGTGGTCCTAAATAGTGAATGATTGCACTATATTCCCAATCTCCCTGACACAGATGACCATCAGCTTCAGAAAAAAAGTTTAGAATTCAATAATGTTGCTATTATGATGCCTTACAAATTTTTACATGATTATAGAAATTCCTTTCCCTAGAATCAAACTCCATAACTTGGGCCTTGAGTAGACACGATTTGTTAGTTAAGAAAACACTTTGTTCAATATGAAACTGAATGCTTTGCAGATAGATGGAACCACACATTCTTATCCATGTTCTCAGTTTTATCCATACAAAATCCAGTGTATTGAGCAGAAATTTTTGGAGGCCTTCAAACTGATAGGATATTTCCACAGGTAATAATGGCAATCCTGGCAATCAAGAACTTTGTCATCGTTGAAAGGCATAATAAGTTAGATTTACCTTCAGAGAATTAAAGTTAGGTATGGATGAACATATGTAAGGTGGAACCACCTGCAGAGATTAAGTTTTGCACTAAAACAAGTCAGGAAAGTTCAGACAAGATAGATATTATCTTGATCAACTGTAATACCAACAATTATATTTTCTATCCTTAACTTGGACCAACAATAGACATTGTGGCATATCATATGCCAATAATGTAATAGGGCATAGATTACGAAGAACTATCCAAGTTATGAGCACAACAGATCCCAGCTCTAACATTATATAATTGGTTTTGAGGTTGGAATATGAGGGAAGAGTATTGGCACACATGCAGCTTTCAGAACTTCAATTCCTCCAATCAATTGGCATTTCAGGAAATTATTAGACAGAAAGTGATATGAGAACCAAGACTAGTGGGGTGGGTGGTTGATTGATCGATGTAATGGTTTGCTTGATGATAGCAAAAAAACATATTGCAAGTACTGAACAACATCATATTGTCATGGTTTTTTATAATGGAACTTACAGTGGAATGATCTCATAACTTTCTGTATCATACAAGCAGTGGATTGGCTTGCTCTCGGACTATGTAATCTTGGTGGATTTTTAGTCAATGACATATTCAATTACAAGAAGTGAAGAGAGTGATTGGTGTCAGCCATTGAAGATGATGTTTGTGTGACACCACATGAGGCCTACCAGAGCATTACAATCTGTATTGATGTACACCTCGTTTGTGGGCACATCTCATATAATCTCATGGTCCACAGGACATGCGATTTAGGTGAGAAATCACTTTTAAACATATAATGCCTTAGAATTGGGTGCAAAGATGTGCTAGTATGTCTATATTAATAAGAACTCAACATGACCTTGCAGCTCTAGTTAGACATACAAAGGATGGTAAGGCCCATTGAGTGATGAGGATACTATGTATAAACTCAAGTGCTGAGGTTATATTACATCACCAGGCTTATATAGATAGTTTAAAGTGACACAATTAATGATTTCTGCCACTCAGTGCTAGCTAATGTTGTTCTTTTTTGGTGTTTAAATTCCTATCATCTAAATTGATGGTTTTGTTTCACGCAATGTTCCTTTCAAGACAAATTGAAGCTTCAATATCCGTGATTGTTATATTTTTGAGTTTTTCTTTCTACAAGTCATGTGGGATCTCTCAACAGTAGAGACCTTCCATGTTCCATGTCCTCACTTTCCAGTATTTCCTTTATCGATTATTTCACTGTGCAAACTAAGTGGAACACCTGAAGATATATAAGGCTAGACTTTGATTTATAAGTAAAGCAAAGTACGCGAGAAGACTGCTTTTACTCTTTGAACTTTGTCGATAAGAAGCAACCGAGAAGTTCCCTCCATCAGGACATATGAGGAGATGAAGACCAAAAAGGGGGTAAACTACTACCATCACAAAATAGTTTTGGTGCTTCTTTTTTCTCAAGTGACGTTCTTAACAATTTCCATGGTGAATCAGTTGGATTAAGACCTGATTGATGTCTTCTTTTCAGGCTGACTCGACCATAGTTTAAAGTATCTTTTTGTTGGACATTTGCTTCTCTCAAAGTGCTTGGAATAAATGTCTTTCTCCCTTTGCTATCTTGCGTAGTATTGTTATTCTCATTGTTACTAGTTTGTAACTTATCTACTACATTCCACATTATTTCTCATCCATTCGAGGTGCATCGTAGATGTATCAGAGCCATGCCATGTGATCCCTGTTTGGTCAGTTCATCCAAAATTAAAGCTTCCAACACGTCGAAATCCAAATTTTCGATCTTTCTTCTAAATACATTTCTGTACACGACCCTTGTAATTGTCATCACCATGTGACAAGAAATTAAACACTACACAACATTTATTAGTATCGAGGACAAGAAGAAGAATTAAAAAAGCATAAATTTGGTGGGGCCTGACCATGAAACCCTGTCACGATTGATAACTTAAGATTTGCATCTGTGGCACCGCCAAGCTTACGAAATCCTGTGGCGATTGAAATTTGAAAGACAAGCGCGCAGGGACCACCGAGGGCAGGCAATTGCGCGGTTTCGTTCTCTATGCACGGTGGTAAAAGATGATTCACTCATCTCGAGTGCTTTCATCAATTTGATATCAATACAGAGAAAGTAAATCATGAAAAGTTATTAGCCATAGGATATGGACCAATGCATACGGAGAGTTTTTTACTCAAGTTCGCTAAGTTTCGAAGCCTAAATCTCATTGTAGCAGCACCGCATATTCTAGCTACTAGTCCGACCCGTTGGGTCATTTCGTTCTCAATCAATGACATTGGTGCAAGTTGCAACACAGCGGCAGGGTCTGCCGTCAACGGACCACACTCGCGCAAGACTTCTTGTCCCTTTGTATGCGCCATTTTTGTGCACCCTTCTATATTCCTCTCATTTCTGATTGCATATAGCTCGGAACACGCCACCGTTGAATAGTATGTATGCATGCGCGCAACACAAAAATATCAGACAGATATCAATAATTTGATATAAACTGAAACTATCTTAATGTTTTGGGATGTTTAGGCAGTTTTATATATAAAGCATTAGGACCTTAAAGAGTTAGCTAGTGTATTTCAGGAGTAATTAAGCCAATTCATATGTAAGATCTCTTATTGAGCGAGGTTTTATATGGACCCACCAAAATTTTAAATCAAAATGAGTTAAACACATTTTGAATTATTTATAACAGATTAGATTGCAAAAACACACTTTTAGAGAGAATAAACTTACACCCAAGATATAATCAAGCTAGCCAAAATAGAAAAGAAAATTGCAATCAATCTATATATAGACCCATTTGGGTCATTAAAACCTCAACAAGCACAATTGACTAATTAGAAAATTAACTTGTATTATTATTATTATTATTATTATTATTATTATTATTATTATTATTATTATTACTACTTTATTTACATTTTTAGACCCTCTAGGCACTAGATTTTCATAAGATGTATATTTCTTTTCCTTAGTCTCATAAGATGTAAGTCACATGTGCTCGGAAGGAATGAAACAGTGTAAGTCAACGAGTCTATAGGTGAACAAATGCTTCAGCCATCTGATCGATCGATCGATTGATCATTTGTTTTTCAGATGAATCGCTGAAGGTTGTTCTTAAACAGAACGGTGAAGGTCAGAGAAGGGCCGGCGGAGGAGTGGATCAAGTTAGTTAGTGGTATCTATGTCAGAAGAGATTCAATGTTAATCTCATGAGCCAATTTCCAACAATTTAATTTGTCCCCTTCTCGCGATCTCAGTTCTTCTTAAATTCTCATACCCAAAAAGCAGAGACCAGGTTTACATGCAAAGTGATGGACAAAAAGCCTGGGAACTGAAAAGGCACTACACCAATTATTCATTAATCCCAATTATGTATTAATTATATCATGCTTGCCTTGCTTGCTTGCTCTCGTGCAGGAATCTAAACAATAACTCCTCTCTGTACAACAAGATCCCTGCGGCGAAGAGTTGGAAGAACGAGGTTCAACGACCAGCGGTTAAAACCTGAATGTATGGCCCCTCGTTGCCTGTGTCTGTGTCGATATATCGTTTGTATCCTAGATTCCACCATGCATGCAAGACCCACTTGAACCTGTCCACTCTTTCTCTCTCTATAATCTAGTTATCTAGACTATATATATATAATCATTAAGCATGTAATCATTCAGCATGCAGCCAGCAGCTAGCACTGACTGCAAGGTTGAAATCGAACATAAATGTTTCTGCTCTGCTGCCAAATTATATAATTGCGACAGCTTAATTCCTCCACCATTTCACATGCATGCTTTCCTCTCCTCCACCACTTCACATGCATGCTATTCCAATCCATCGCCTTCACTCTGCAGTAACACGGCATTAAGCCTTTTTTGTTTTCTACCTCTTGTCGTCGAACCTTCTCTCTGTCATATTATATATTCTTGTCCTCGATCCCCTTCTTCCCTACAATTAATTTTATTTCCTTCAAAATCATCCACCGCTTCTCTCGATCGATCTTCTCTCACTCGTACGCGTTGCCAAGATAAGATGAGCGATACAATTCTAACTGCTAATAGTAGAAATTATCACAATGGTGGTGGTGCAGAACAAGCAGCAGGTGGTAGTAAATCTGATTCTGGAGTCACGGACCAGCCGGAATTGTCGCCCCTAATCATCAGGTGCCCTCGCTGCGAATCCACCAACACCAAATTCTGCTACTACAACAACTACAGTCTCGCGCAGCCTCGACACTTCTGCAAGGCCTGCAAACGCTACTGGACCCAAGGCGGCACCCTCCGCAACGTCCCCATAGGCGGAGGATGCCGCAAGAACAATAAGCGCATCAAGAAACTACCCCAGCGGCCGCCCCCGTTGCCGCCGCCCGTCGTCGCCTCAGTAAACTTCAAGCTACAGCCGGCGGCGCCAAAGTTCAGCAGCTTTAATTTGAACCCTTCCGCGTCTACCGCTACACCAATTAGTAGTACTGTCGCCCTGAGCGATGAGATGTTGAAGTGGCAACGATATAATTCGTTGATCGTGGAGCTGCAAGGAATGGGGGATTTTGGATTAATTGATAGTTTGGGATCGGGGCCAAATCTTATGGTTAATAATGATTTGGCAAGTTCTGCAGCTGCCAACACGAAGGTTGGGGCAGTGCAAAATTTTACAGCCTCTTCGTCTTCGACAGCTAATCGTTGGATCGATGCGGCAAAGCGGTCGTGGTCGTCGTCCTCGGCACGGCTCCTATAACTCAGTCATTCACGGAGAATTAAGCAATATCAAGCAAGGTAACATTTAAGCCAGTTTTATACATGATTTGTCTGTTTATATTGTGTATTAGGCAGTGCTAGTACTTTTTATGAAGATAAGATCAGCACTGGTCGGTTTGCAAATATATATATATATATTAGTATGTATAGTAGCTAATATATATCTGTGATTGGTTAATATATGTGGATGTGGAAGGATATATAGCATTGTTTTGCTCCGTGAGCAACCTCAGATCATGAGATTCATATATTCTTATCAGCTTAATTAACTCTGAATTAGTATTACTCAGTTAGTTTCTCAGGCTTCTATTCAGCTAGGGTTCATCTTTCTTATTTTGGGGGTCAAAAGTACATATATGTTATTTTTGATTAAGCAGATTAAGACATGAGTCAATCCTCCAGGTATGCTTCAGCCTGCATATATTTGGCTAGTCATGAGACTTCCCTCACTTTAATGATTGTGTCAGCTACCGCATGCGCATCCAGATCGATCCATGTCTTTTCTTTCATTTAATCCACATAGAGACTGAGTTCCATACATTGGAGTTGCTGAAAGATATCTTTATATATATTTAAATACCAAAAGATAACTAGCTAGCTATTGTATCATTTTGCTTGAAGTTTAGTCTGACTAAAACCTAAAACCTAGCAATTATACTCTTCTACATATATATCTCATGCCAACAGATTTTGAGTGATTTTTTTTTCCAGTTCTGAAGATCATTTTAGTTATCACTGGAGATAGCTTGATAGGTAGATAGGATGCATACTTGTTTGTGATTTATTTTATCAGAAAGAAATTAAAGAAGAAGAAGAGGTGCATAGAAGAAATTAAACAGCTGCTGTTATTTAGCAGAATTGATAAATCTCTCTCTCTAAAGTACATGGATTACGAATTGTTCATGTACATTTCGTTTTAGTTTCTCTTTCTTTCCTCCCTCAAAAACACGTACAGCCTAATGAGTGGAAAGATGCGTATGGAGCCCAGAAAAAGATATGTATAGATACTGAATTAAAGCGAATCATATGTATTTTTTTTGTTGTATAGACATAAATAGATGCCTATACATCCAAGAAATGGTGGGCATCAGGGCATTTAATTTGCCTTTTCCCAGGGGGAAAAGGAAGGCTGAAATATAAATAACTGTTAAACAAAAAAAATACAGTGAAGGGGAAAGAATTTGATAGAGAATTTTTTTTTTTTCATCCAATGACTTAATACTATATTGATGATTATACAATAAAATAAATCTTATTTATAGTATAACGATCAGGTCTTTAGTTAGATGACTATTATAAATATACACATGCAACCCCTTTTTTCATTTTGGTTGAAATATACAAAACTCTCCAAATATCCATGATTTCTAGTAACTGATAGGTAATCTTTTCAGGACTTCAAAAATTTTATATACTTTTTTATTTGCACCATTCTCTATTTAGATAACCATGCATTGTATTTGTAGCACTTTAGCATTCTGGTAGAACACTTCTGAAATTTCTTATGATCTCCATTTATGGAATCGATATTCTTAGTTCAATCTTTCATTTGTATATATATATTCATCGAATGTTGACTATTATTCAATCTTTGACTGTAGAGCTCTTCGTGTTGGTATGATCAAAATATTCATATATATCTTCATCATTCAAATTGCTATTCTTCTTTGGAATTTCTCTTTTTTTTCATAAGATGGTAAGTTTCTTTAATATTTCCAATAAGATCGTTGGTAAAAGTTTTAAAAACTCTATAACTGCCATAGGGGTCTATGCGTCAAACTCATTGTTAATCTTCCTAAACACTTGTTTGTCAACTCTTTTGTATTCCACACAATCATCTAATGAACATTTAATTCTTTGTCAACAAATTTCTTGTTGCTTGGAGTTTTTTTTTTCTCTCTAAGGAACGAATATCTTCTCTTTCTTCTGTAATGTCTTTATGTTAACTGTCAATCCCTTCATCTGAATCATTTAGGGATAAAATAAGATATGCACCTCCTTCATAAATGCATTTTAATGTCATTATTACTTCATGTGATGTCTTTGTTGTACTAATCCCCATGAGAGGCCACTTTTTTTACAATTGCTTGAACAAACAATTGTTAGACTGACTTTTTTTTTTTTTTGACAATCTACTCTTCATTTTCCTCTTCTGAGAGTGTTCTACAATCTATTTCATTCTTCATATTTACAAACACAATAGTTTATGACTTAACTCGCCCGACATTTTACTCCAAATTGATCTTCCACATTTGATAGTTTGCTTTCTGGAATTCTGATAATAGACAATCAAAGAAACATTCATTATCAATCAAAACATATTATTAATCCTCATTTTTTCCCTATAAGAGACTCAATTAGTTCTCTCAGACTATCTGTATAGGCTTAGCCTCAGCTGAGGGAAGAAGAGGGAAGAACTAGCTCTTGGTGATGCAAGTGCAACAAGTTGAGGGAAGAAAGTTGAAAGCTAATCTCATTACATTCGACAACTTGATGTAAAAGATTATGCAAGTGCAACAAGTCTTCTTTATAAATACAATGATAGCTCTTGGTGATGATAATCACAAATAGACACAAGTTTCATAGTATGCATGATTTCTAGTAATCAAGAAATTATCATAGACTATATATATATCATGATCAAGTTTTATTTATTAACAAAAACTTAACTGCACTGTGATTATGTACAAAGTAGATAATGATATACAAAAGGTCTAATATTCAGTCTCTCCAAAAGTTTTTCATCTCACTGAATGACGACTTTCCTATGTGAAATGCAATCTAAATGGACCAAATTCAAGCTAGCTAGTGCCAGTCCTTAATTTATTTATTTAAGCAAACCAGTCATTAGTTTAAGGTGGTGTATATATAATTATTGAGGATGTTTACTATCAGAATGAGGTGGCTGGCTTAAACCCTACCTTGTGTGTAGCTCTTGAAAATCTTTTCAGTTAGGGAACAGATGAATAGCTGCAATTTGTGATGCTGAAGCAATGGAGAATGTTTGTCCTTTATTGTCTTCGACAATGATCCATGTCAAAGCTTGTATACCTTGGACATTCTGTAGAATGACTACTAGTTACTGTAGTGTATATATAGATATATACAGCAAATATACTTGAAGGAAAACAGTTTGTTTTTCCAAGAGTTAATTACCTCAAGATATTAGGTTAAAGAAACCTAATCAAGATCTTACTTAATTCAACACAAAAAATATTGATACAGTTTCAGTACTGACTCATTGATCACCCACACACTACAAAAATCAATGTTAGCAAAAGTTCAAATTATTGATTTATCATGTAATTAAACTATCATATTATATTGAGTGCATAGAGTTTAGTACAGATGCATAAGAAAGTATAATATTAAAATAGAAGTAAAGATGCAATTTAAAATAAAAATGATCCATTTTATTAATTTGTTTGACTGCAGTAATTGAGTTTTACCACATCGCTTAATGCGATTGGTCAAATTTGCCTGATTATACTTCTTGTCCCAATTCACTTTTTTTCATCTAAATTTTAAATTTGCATTGGAAATTCATCAATAAATATGATATTTGATAGTAGAGAATGAAGTGAGTAGAATGCAATACGTCTATAGTTCTATTTCATTCATTGGTCCAAATATTCAGATAAAATTTTTAAGGAAATGAAACACTCCGATTCTTCTTCACATGCATGATTGTACCGATCTTACATTTACGTGTATTCATCTAATAAAAGAAATCAGGGATCAATTTCTAATAGATGTATATCCCGTAAAAAAAAATTATCCCTAATTATTTGACAGTCTGCTATAAGTTGATCTCGTGAGATCAACGTAATCATTGTCTGCTACAATCTAACAGAAGCATCAAATCATTCTCTCAAACATGAAAGTTCAGGAAAAAAACAAGAAGGTTGAAACTGTTGAATTATACCAAACATAATACTCTCCAAATGAAATAGCCAAACTATCTTTTGGTGAATTTTTAAATTAAAGACATTATTTGTGATCTAAGTACAACGCCAGTGGCGATACATTGTAAGTCTTGGTTGTATAAGGAAAATACAGTGTATGCAATCAGTTCATACACTATTTAATCTTCAGAACAGCAAAACTTGTTGTTGTTTACTGATATTAAACCATCCCATTGCCTATGCTGTTATGGATCGCTAAAATTGTTGGTAAAGGAAATATCAATAAAATGCCAGTAAAATAAAATGGATAAATGTAGTGAATTTATTTATCATATTATTTTCTAAGATATTTTTAAAGCCTCCTCGTTTTTAATATATGTAATTTGTAAAATCTGAAATTTTAAGTTATTGAGAGAAAAAAATGTCATTTATTATTTTGTGTAATTTGTATCGTTTCAAAGAATGATTTTGTAGAATTAATTCAATAAACAGTGAACTGCATCTTAAATTTTTTTTAAACAAATTTAATGATGAATTAAATATATTTTTATTTTAGATATTTTTAAATAAATATGCGTGTTAAAAAAATTATTATTCTGTTTGTTTTTGTTGTTTTGAAATGAAGGATTTTACCTGAGCATATTAGTTATCTATTAGATTATTGTGATGTAGAATTTTTTTTCGAATCAATATAAAATTAATTCATACAAAATAACTATATCATTTAAAAAAATACTTTTTGAAGATTTATTTTCAGATGATAAGGAAAATAGGAAGCATTTGTTTAGCATGTTTTGTATTTCTATTTTGTTGAATACTTATATTTTATAAAAAATAATATTTAGTTTATATTTTTAATCTTTATTTAAAAAAAATAGTATTTTTTGAAAAAAATAGAGAATGTTTAAAAATCATTTTTTTTTATTTTCTAAAAATGTATATTTTCTAAAAAAATAAAAATAGAGACAATAAAAAACACCCTAAATATCATAAATATTTTTTAATGGCGATGTCACTATGATCCTTATAAGAAATACGCATGTTCTTAGAACTGTAGTATAGCGACAATGACATTCACTTATCTACCTGATATTTTTCAATTCTCAAATATGACATATTATAAAATTTTTTATAAAACTAAATCAACACAGAGACTCGTTGTTAATCAACCTAATTAATCATCAAGAAATACACAAAACAGACATGTGTACAGTAGAACTATTAGTAACTGGGCTTGCATATCTGCTTGGAAAAAAAAAAAATCCGAATGAATTATATGGCTGCAATTAACTTTTATATTAAAAATAACTGTCAATGAGTGGCCCGTCTCATCGTAATTTGTTTAAAGGACAAAGGATACAGCCTGCACATTCGACACATTGCCATCTGTTCAAAGGGGATCCTCGGCCTCCATCTTTCCGCTCCTCTCCCTTCTCGCTCGCTCGCTCGCTCGCTCGCATTGCTACGCTTCGTATCGCGCCTTCTGCGATCCCTTCCCAGGTTCGTTCTACCTTCCAGTTTGCCCTCGGATTTCATACAATACTCGGATCCTACTATTCAATCGAAGCAGGTGGTCTAGGGTTTGCCAAAGTGGGATTTCAGGTTGGGCGAATCGGGGTCTGATCGTGTCGTCTTTCGGACTTCGAGATGTCGGACCCCGCTTCCTTGGCTGCCGCCGTCGAGGCGCGATTCAGTTCTCTGGAGCTCATTGGTAGGGGATCCTTCGGCGACGTCTTTAAAGGGTGAGTGCTGGATTCCTCTTTACTATTTGGAATTCACATTACACATCTCATGGACTGCAAAGTCAATGTAACTGGAAGTTTTGTTCCAGATTCCTGTGTTTGATGAGCAGAAAAAAAAGTGGAGATTGAAATTGTATTATCTAAAAAGTTTGAGATTTTAAAATCATGCTAAAACTATTCTTATTTGTGTGATTGAGAATTATTGAAAATTCGCCAGACTAAAGATCTCCAAAGCGATACAAAATATAATTAATCTATGATTCTGAGTACATAAATAAATTAAATTTAAATTCTCCTTTCTCACTTAAATTTCTACTTAAATCCAAACATAAGAACCAAAATTAGAGTTTTGAGGAATTATTTTCTAATCTAGAATTGGGATTTTTTCCCCAACAAGAAGTACTTCCACAAGTCATCTTTTAACCTATAAATACGTCTAGAATCTCACTGGTATCTTTGGAAAACAGAGACTTGGCACTACAAGGTCAGATTTTTGAGGTGTGACTCTTGTTTGTAGTGTTTTAGTGTAATATGGATTGTTTGACTTCCTATTAGGCTAAGACTATCGTATTGGAAAAGTTCTCCCCTATGTAGAATATCTCTGCCAACTAGATCTGCATTCTTTGGCTCTCTTCAATGGAGTAGGTAGTTGTGTTGTATGTGAGAACTGAGAAGTATGAACACAGACATGAAGATGCACTATATAGGATATGGAGAGCTGTGATCCATCTTCTATTTGATTTTTTGCAAAAGGATGAAATTCAGCCAAAAGCCTTGGTGTTGACAGTTGAATTTTATGTGGGTTATTGCAACTCAAAGACTCATGATTTGCTTTTCTTGCGAAATATTGTTATGGGATAATAGTATAACTCACTTAGCAATATGAGCATTCTATTTTAACATTTTTGGCTATCCAGAGTGAAAAAATTGTCTGGTTCTTTGAGAAATTATGTTTGTTGGATGCTCATCTTAATCATGAGTCTCATGACAAGCGAGAAGGTTCTTTAATTTATCTACTAAACATAGCTGAAAGGCGGACTTGATTTTTTTTCCCCAATATTGTGTATCCATTTTTTCTTAGAAACAACCTCTTGCAAAGCAGGGTAAGACTGCGTACAATAGACCCTTCCCTAGGACCCCATCTCGGCGGGAGCTTCGGACACCCTTTTATTGTGTATCCGTGTTTGGAGTCCTTTAGTTATAGTTACTAATGTAGCATGTATAACCCAATTTAGCATGACTTCTTAAATATATATAACCCTAGACCTTGTTTCCTAGACAATGCATATCCTTGTATGTTGTTCTTTAAATTTCTTGTTGTGTTACAATCTCAAGTACTTGGCTACTGTTCCAAAATGTGTATTCTCCCTGTCATACTCTACCTTTATTATATTGAGTGTTATATTTTATCTTTACAATATTTAGAGCATCTCAATTTGCTTGCATGTATAAACCTTGCTGAAATGTATGTTGGTCTGCTTCATGATGCTTTGTAGAATTAACAGGTCTAGTTGTTCTGGGAAAATTTCCTCTCCTGCAGGTTTGACACGGAGCTGAATAAGGAGGTCGCAATTAAAGTCATCGATTTGGAAGAAGCGTATGTCTTTGCTTACCATGTTACATGAATATCTTAATCCTTGAAGGATTTTATTTTCTAATCCTTCCTTGTAGTTTTGGAAAAAATGAAAAAATGCACAAAATAACTTATGCCAGATACATTGATACTACATATTCAATCCTTGCAATGATTTTGTTTCAGTTTACTTAATGTCCCATAAACTAGTAACTCATGTTTATCACTTGAGAATTGGAATCTCTGTTATAGAAACTCAAAGGATATGACACACCCTCTAAAATTTGAGCTCCCTGTAATAGTAA
Source organism: Kaempferia rotunda (assembly GCA_037177415.1). Lineage (NCBI taxonomy): Eukaryota > Viridiplantae > Streptophyta > Magnoliopsida > Zingiberales > Zingiberaceae > Kaempferia > Kaempferia rotunda. The sequence continues at coordinate 56,579 of JBAMIB010000061.1, read as the reverse complement.
TATAGTATTAGAAATTCCTATATTATCACATAAATAAGTCTAGTCACATATTCTGCATGTTTCATTCCTTTTTTCATATTTTTGTGTGTTGTACTGATTGTACATATTAGCTGAGACTTAGCTGATTGAAATTGACATGTGTAGATGATACATGACCCAAGGAGTTGCTAAATAACATATATTTAATTAAGATTGTCCAGACAAAGACAATATTAATTTTGAGGGTAAAACTGATTTAAGTACTTGTGGCTCAAAAATTCATATACACTTGGGATAACTAGAATGAAATGTACATGTATGCTATTCTTTCCAATTAGGCAAATTTTCATTGGCTGTATATTAAGGTTTAGCTCTTTTAGATATTTCAATGTCTTATCTAAATTGTAGGTTAGTACATTGAGCATCAATCTATAGCTGGCTTACAAAATTGAGACGTTCTCCAATTTTTACATCAAACACCACTGCATTTATTTCTCATGGATTAACTTTATGCTTGTTCTTCCATTGACTTCACTTTTTTTCTTGTCTGAAACTTTTTGTTTGTAGTGAGGATGATATTGAAGATATTCAGAAGGTTGGTTACCAAAATTTCTTTTTCCACTATTGATTATTTTTTTAAAGGAAATATTTTTTTTAAAAATAGTTATCATTATTAATTATTATTATTTTGCAGGAAATAGCAGTTTTATCTCAATGTCGATCCCCATACATAACTGACTATTATGGTTCCTATCTCCATCAAACCAAATTGTGGATTGTGATGGAGTACATGGCTGGTGGTTCTGTTGCTGATCTAGTAAGTTCAACACTACAGTTTACTGTTTTGTTTATGACACAGGCTATTATGTGTGAATTTTTTATTTTGCTAATGGAAGAAAAAACATTTAAATAAGTTGAAATTCGTATCATGCGCTTTTTTTTTAATAATGTTATGAATTTATGCTATAGCTTTCATATGCCCATATTTTTAAGCTCTAATATAGTCATGTTATATTATATGTGTTCAATATGTTTTGATTTTAGAATAGAAAGAATTAACTGAGCTTTTCTAAATTTTTTGCTATAGAGACTTGTGTAAAGTGCTGCCAAATTTCAGAATATTGGTCACACCACCTTGGTATTTTTATCATAATACTTGTGTTTCGTAGCTTCAAACTGGCCCCCCTCTGGATGAAATGTCTATTGCATGTATTCTACGTGACTTGTTGCATGCAATTGAGTATCTACACAATGAAGGAAAGATTCACCGGGATATAAAAGGTCTTTTTTCCTACTTTATTCTTGTTCCGGAGGATGTCTGTTAGTGTTTATATCTGTTAGTCTACCATATGATTTCTTTTTGCATTTTGTAATTTTTTTATTAGCTTCTGAACTGAATTTAATAGACACCCATTTATTTATTTTGCAGCCGCAAACATTTTGCTTACTGAAAAAGGAGATGTGAAAGTAAGCAAATGCTACAGATTTTTTGTTGCATTTGTAACTGTTGGGGATATCATAATATGCTTGATGCTGTTACACATATATCTTCTGTCTTTGTTGTAGGTTGCAGATTTTGGTGTTTCTGCAGAATTGACAAAAACAATGTCAAGAAGGAAGGTATGTGTTTATGATCATTAAAGTATTTGCAGCCAGAGTATTACTTCTGGTCAAAAATGCATTTAGGCCTTTTTTCTAGTGCTAACTGCAACTACTGAAGTTGTTTTACCTCTTGACCTTACTGCATGTTGAATTAAAACTACCATTTGGCTCATATGATGTAGCTCATATGCTTATGCTTCCCGTAGGAATTTCTTTTAGAATGTTTCATTTATAAAGTTGATTATATTTCCACTTAATCAAAATGCTTGAGTTGTTGGCAAAGTAACCAATTTATATATTTAGATTGTTAACACACCTCAGGGGGAACTATACTCATGCAAGTTTTACTTCTGAATAAACTGGAGACTGGGGATGCATATCAAATACCAACACTCTAAGGAAGCAAACACTGAATGCTAAAGTTGACTTCAATGATGATTTATTTTTATAATGGTTGCGTGGTTACTTAAAGCAAAGTGAGACTTCCAGAGTTTTATCTAACTACCATTTACCTCATATAGACAAAAAGAAAAATTTTATAAGGCTGTAGTACAATGAATTATACTTTATGGTTTATAATGTTGGGCAATTAACAAACACGAATCTAACCTAGATAACATATAAAGATGGACGTAAGAAGTTAGTAAGAAAACTAAAATAAAATATTACTATTTGCACATAGTTCGATGTAACTTCATACGTAAGAATATATGTTAATATGTTGTGTACAAGTTCATGAACAACCAGGACATTTTTAAGTTAGACAAGTTGAATTAAATCAGGTTAGAGGTGTGGTGAGAAAGGATACCATAGAAAACCCTACTTAATGTAATTGAAAATGATTAAAATGACTTGGGCATTACTATTGGTATAGTCTTATATAATTACCGGATAAGATTCATATAAGCAACCACAGGGTCTTGTGTTCTTCATTGTAGTATTTGCATCTCTTATTGCTTCAGGACACATGGTTTGTTGCAGTTGTTGTGCACAGCTGTTATTGCTCTCTTTGGGTTTAATACCCGAGTAAATTTCTCTATTTCCAAATGAAAATACTAAACCTTTTTTTTTTATTGTTTCAGACATTTGTTGGAACTCCATTTTGGATGGCTCCTGAGGTCATTCAGAATTCTGAAGGATACAATGAAAAGGTTGAAAATTGTTGTTTTTCAAATGTTTTAATTCTATCAATTTCTCTTGATCCCTCTCATTGCTGATGCAGGCAGATATTTGGTCCTTAGGTATTACTGCTATAGAAATGGCAAAAGGTGAACCTCCGTTGGCTGACATGCATCCCATGAGGGTTCTTTTCATTATACCACGAGACAATCCTCCTCAGGTTTCTTCTTGTTTGTTCTTTGTGAAAAATGCTATCTTAACACCCCATTTTATTGTTAATATAAGGTTGTTTTTCACTAATGATAAAGAAAAACATTCGTTTGATAAATATGCTTTTCTGTTTAATGCAGCTTGATGAGCATTTCTCTCGACCTATGAAAGAATTTGTATCTTTATGTCTAAAAAAAATTCCCACTGAGGTAAGTTCTTCCAAGACCAGTTTTATATATATATATATATAAGTTAAAATTATAGTTGTTTGTAATTACTTAGGAGAAAAAGAGAAAAGGCAATGTTCTAATTTGCATTTGCTTAAAATCTATAGCTCTTAAGATGTATAATGTTTTCATATGCATTAGCCAACATTCTATGTTCTTGTTTAATTCCATATACCGAGGAACTTAATCATTGCATTTTGCTTGCCAACTGACCATTAAGTGCCTGCTATGATAATGACTGGAACTCATTTCTCAGCATTTTCTTGTTTAAGTAGTTGTTGCAGAAAATTTATTACTCAACCATACACGTTTTGTACCAATAAGAGGAACTTTTCTGTCTTTTAACAACCAAATCAGAAGCATGTCAGTTCTACTACAGATTTATTCCCATTTTTCTGATTTTCTTATATTTCATGGATGTTATATGATGCACAATTTTTACTCTTTCTACCAATGTCAATGTTGTTAAGAGCAAGAATCAGGCCATTTTTTCACAAAAGACCTGATTTAGCATTTACATGTTTATGAATTTGGGAAAAAATTGCTCATGAGTTGCATAACTTAATTGTTTCATAATGTAATTTTTCTACTCCTTTTTATAACTACATTGTATTTGTTTTTTCCTTCTTTTGCTTTTTACATGCTTCTAACCTTTCATTCCAGAAATTTTATCTTAAATGTTATAATAAAGGATTGTACTTTGAATAGGTTATCATTTGCACTTGTTGAGTCTATAATGTTAACTCGTAGCTAACAAAATTAGCATCTTACCTCAGAGGCCTAGTGCAAAGGAGCTTCTCAGGCATCGCTTCATCAGAAATGCCAGGAAAAGTCCCAGGCTTTTGGAGAGAATAAGGTCTTTTCAAAATTACAATTTGTATTTTGAAACTGCAATTACAATTTTGTCTGCAATAGTGTTATTTACATAACTTGCCTGACAAATAGTTCTCCTTAACGGTGGATAACTTTAATGAGTTCATGGTTTACATTCTATGACAGAGAGAGGCCAAAATTCATTGCAAAAGAAGACATAGAAGGCCAAAATCCTATGAAAATGTATGATGATGGGACAAAAACCATGAACGTGGTTAAAGATGCTTATCCAAGGTAAACTTTTCCTGATTGCTGTGTCAGTTGCATACTCTTTGGGGATCCTTCTTTGCCTTTTGCTTTACTATACTCAAAGCAAATTCCAGAATAATGCTATTTTGGACAGTGGCATGGATGGCATACAGGGTTCTGGGACTGTACGCAGCATTGAGAAGCCTACTAGCCAAGCACCGCAAGGCACAGGTACTGTACGCAGCATTGAGAAGCCTACTAGCCAAGCACCGCAAGGCACAGGTACTGCACGAATACCAAGACCAACAGATGGTTTACAGGGTACAGGGACGGTCCGAAGTGCTGGAAGATTGCCACAGGTTGATTATACAAGAGACAGAAAAATTGATGTCATGTATGGTTCTAACAAAACAAACAAGGTGGCAAGTAGAGAAAACAAGGCTGCACCTGAATCAGAAGGTTCATTTGATGATTCTGCATCAAGGTTCTCATTGCAGAAGGTGGCTGATCGTGGCAAAGATGATAGAGAGCTAGAAGATTCTTTGGAAGATGTGGGTTTTGTAACTTTGTTATCCTGATTCACAAATGATTAGTATAATTTGGACCCTAGTATAAAGGTTACTTTCATGAATTTGTGTAAAAGTGAATATGACATTCAGCACCTTTGTTTGATTTCAGGATCAAAGTGAATCAGGTACCATCGTTGTACGCTCTCCAAAAGAAATTTTGAAGCAGGCAGCATTTGATTCAAATGTGAAGGTGAGATAAAAGAATAGCTCTGAACGATGAATGAGATTCATGGTTCTTCATGGATGGGCAATTGAGACCTTATGCTATTGCAATATCTCCTATATTCCAGCCCATTAGCAGGTTCACCTCATCTGAAGATATGTCAATTAGTAGCACAGTAGTTCTTCATGGCAAAAGTGATGAAGCTGGTACTCTTCGTTCTTCAAAGTCTAGGCTAGGGATGCAGGAAAAGGCATCAAGTAGTTCCAATGAAGATAGTGCTATAAATCTTGCAGAGGTTGTTTCTACTACGACAATTTTATGGACCTGAATTGTACTTACTACTAGTCTGCTAATGTTTGTCTGATTTTAAATGATGGAACACTTTAGGCAAAAGCTGCACTACAAGCAGGAGCAAGGAGAGTAATTGCTAGGGAAAGACCTATACCGAACAAACAAGTTAAGGATGCTCTTGAGAACAAATTAACTGAAAGGACAACTGCATCAGAATCCTCTAGGTATAAGCACTTTTTTTTATTTTAAATGCAATACAGTCCATGGTTGGTTGTTGAATTTTACAGGAAAAAGTATCCCCTTTTATTGCAGAAATCATAGTGAGAATATTGACCAACAAAAGGTAGTGAACAAGCCACGTCAGTTAGGCACTGAGCAATCTCAAGTCAGAGCTTCTGCTGCAGCAGCTTCTCCTGCATTGTCTTCATTGATTATTCCTTCCTTAAAGGAGGTGCGCTATTGATATCTATTTGTATTTATTTTTTCATTACTATTCTATATGAATTCTCAATTGTTTGGCAGCAACTTACCTTTTGGTGTTAATTTAGAGAATGAAAATAAATATTCTTGTGTATACAAAAGGTTTTTCATAATCCAAACTTTGACTATTAGATGTAGTATGACTGTTATACAAATATTTCTTGCGATGAATAACTAGGAGCACTTTATAGGGGTATATTTCAAGACTTGTTAAATTTGTAGTTTGATGTGAACACGAATGTGTCTAGGGGTTTTTTTGGGAACAACATTCATCTTGCATGTTCATACATATTGATTAATTAAATTACTTATTCCTTGTGTCCTTGATTCAGCCTCTAAACTTGATCAGCAATTCTATTTGGGTTTATATCTTGTAGGCTACTGGTGATATGTCTCAAGCAGCAACAGTTGCAAAAGTGACAGAGTCACTGATGGATTTGGAACACGAAATACCTGGCTCTTGTGAAGCTCTGGTTGTTAAAATTCTTCAACAATTAGAGAGGTACCTCCTTTTTCATCTCTCACTTACAAAGTACATTCGTACCAGCTATGTGATCCGAGTCCCCCCAATGAGCATATTCAATCTCACCACAGTTCTAAGGAGCCTAAAATGAAGCAGCTTCATGACTTAGCTGTCAGTTTGTTCGCGGAGCAGTCTTCCCAAGATTTTGTTGATGGGAAGAAACGACTTAACTCATCACTGGCTGAGACCCCCAGTTTAAGCCCACTAGCAAAGTTTCTCCTCACCAGGTAAAAACCAGTTTTACATGGTGCCCTGGTTATTCTCCCATTCCTGAATTCTATGTTTCTAGTAAAATTCAGTTATATCTGTGCAGATGGCGGGTCCAAGTTTCTCAGGAACTCAACTCATGAAGCCACCACAAATTCCAACAACAGACTATATACCCTTCTCCAGGCCAACCAACTTTCATTGTAAATATTTATGGTCTGCAGCATCTTCTGTTGATCGTTGTGTTTCTTACCTTTTGTGTTCTTTCATTCCTCGAGGATGTGAAGAAGTATCGCATACCGGGGGAGGTTCTTGTCCAATTATCTTTTATCAAATTTTTTTAATACATCTCTAATCGATTGTATCAAACAAGTTATTTCGTCGTCAATGCAACATTTTATAAATGTAAAAAAGTTGTCAAGTACCTTTTCTTTTTCATAAGTCATTTCAAAGGAATTGTTCTACTTCTTCTACCGACTTGGCCTGAAATAAGGGGGCGAATGTGGAATTTCATCCACACTGAACCACTATTTTGATGGATTTTAAAACTGCAGTAAGCGCGTATACGAGTAACTGCCATCCAGAAAAAGCAAATGTCGCAATAAAATAAAGAAAGTCTCGATTCTCATAGAACGACGAAAACAAATTAGTTTGCAAATGGTAATCATCCATGCCACCCACTTATTAGAAATTATTTTATCTATGTGCACTTTTGTTTTTTTTAGCATATTTCTGCTGACTGCGATCTTATTTTAGATTGAAAAAGAACATTATTAATTTATTATCATTTCAGTATTGAATGTTTGCGTTGTGTTTGTTATCGAATGTCCAGACGGGTACTGTCAGAAGCCATGAGTATGTTTTTATTTTTATGTAGGAAGGGAGTTCTTCAGGTCGTGGCACCATTTCCTGCTGCTTATGTCCTTTACTCGCAGACAGTAATTACTGCCTGTGCAAGGAGTTTATATTTGAGGGAGTTCTGTTGTTTAAATGAAGTAGCTATCGTTCTCGGGTTGATTGATTGTGTTAGACTGCAATGCATCGCAGGCCCTTCATTCTTTAATAGCCGTTTAATTAGTAAATAACTACAGGAGGAAGATGGCCAGATACGAGCATGTATTATTATGATACGATGTTATTAATGAGATTAAAAGATTGGAGTTAAAAGAATGCCAACAAGCGAAGTAAAAGGTGAACATAGAGCGCCAATATATAAGAACTTCAAGTCTCAATATTTCATCACAAGACAATCGATAATTATATATATACGCAATTATCAAACCAGCTGATCATATGCTTAGATTATGCGAGTTTATGTTGCTGAGAAATCGAGCAACATTTAGTCGTAAATAAGAGAAAGACATAGCATGACAGAAGAGAGAGAGCATGCTTCCATTCAATGGAAGCGGCCACCAGAAGATTCACTTGTCTAGATCCTCCCGTCTGATGAGCTGACCCCCTCAGAGGAGCTCTTTCTGCGACGCTCATTGTGACCAGCCAAACGCCGACGGCAGCTCCTCTTGGAGTCATCAAACTCTGATAGCTCATGGAATCTGCACACAAATTATATCGGAATCAATGATATATATATGTCAAACTCTGGAGTCTGCACCTATATATAATATAAAACCTCAAAAAGTACTTACTGCATTCAGTCTATATATAGCACAATTTTCAATATTAGTTATATAGATTAATGAAAATGAAGCAGAAGACAAAGTCGGACTGAAAACGCTGAAGTAGAATCCTTTTGTTAATGATTTATTACAATGCTACAATCGTCAGCAACTCCAAAGATCAAGCTTCTAATACAAGCTGAGGAGAACATTGTTTGATGAGAAGATGAACGATATTCTGTGGCAAGATAACAAATTAAGAGAGGACATGACAAGCTTTAGCTAAATAGCATCATAAGTATTTTTCATGTCACAATATCGAAAAGTAAGTTGACACAGTTTGAGTTTTGTCTCCTTTCATGAAGCGCGTAGATGTTCTTCTGCTTCAGAGAACATAATTAAGAAGAGAAATAGTGTTATAATCAATAAACAAAGATGATGAGCTATATATATAGATATATATATATATAAAAGACAGCAATTTTTAATTTAGTGAAATCGCCTCTCTCTTAAGATAAATCGACAAGAGATTAAGCAACTAAATTTGTCAGTGAGCAAGAATAATGACAAAATTATATGAATAATCGCCAAGGTAAAGCTGTTGCTTTTTCTTCCCACAAGAAAAAAAGTTCAAAGCAGAGGATGGAACAGGGGCGACCTGCTGCATTGCTGGCAGAACCTCTGTCGAAGGCCGGAGACGATGACGACGGCGGCCTTCGAATGCGCCTCGCACACCTTGTGCCGCCGGTAGTACCGCTTCGCCTCTGCCAGATCGGCCGAGCACTTCTCGGCCTGGCAGCAAGGCGGTGACGCCCCTCCGCTTCCCGACCCCTTCTTCGACGACATCGACGGCCGCCGCTTCTTGTCCTCCTCCACCCCGCCGCCGGGCGCTGCCTCCTCGTCCCCGTTCGCGTACGCGCCCGTCGTCACCTCCTTCGCGCTCGTCCTCTCCTTCTTGCTCCTCCTCTGCTGCTCCGCCGCCGTCTCCCAGCGCTCCATGGTCGGCCCAAAGCAGAGAATTTTTGCGGAACGAGGAGGAAAAAGGTGAGAAGAAGGCGAGGTGCGCGTTGGCCTCGCGTGGACCACTGAGGCAGGCGTGAGAGAGGAGGAGTCGATGCTTAACTATTGCCTATAATTTTTTTTTCCCCTCCATCAAAGATTCTGTCGTTCCTGTAATCGACGTACGCAGAAATAGCAAAATATACATCCAAATTGAAATCAAAGGCAAAGGAAAAGGGAAAAAAAAAACAGAGGACCTTTTGTCTTTAGTTCGGAGTGTGTAGTGGTGGATGAGCGAAGCTGAGTGTACCCTCGACTCCGTCTCCGCCATTCCGCCCTCGACACGCTTACCTCTCTCACTTGCTACCGCACTCGTACCTCCATCCTCAACTTAATGGCGAGCAACTTTTTAGTTTTTCCCCCCTCGACTTCTTCTACTTCTTTTTCTTTTTCCTGAGCCAAGCTCGCGATGCTGTACGTTGATGAAGAACCACGATGAAACCAACGAGCAGAGCAGTAGTAGTCGTACAGTTCGACTCGTCTCTCTCACCTCCACTGTCGCCCGACAGCTGAGCTGCGCGTGATCCTAGACTATACAACAGCAGTGGATGGAATTAGAGGAGTTATTACAGGACTCGCGGCCGAGAGAGAGAGAGAGAGAGGATGGGTATTTCCCTCCCTCACTTGCGACCTCCAGCTGCGCGCCGCCGTCCGCCACTGATTAGGTTTGGTGTCGCAACTGACACGCCAGGGCGAGGGAAGAAACAAAACATACACATGTATGGCCTTGAGTGCATTGATCTAGTTAATTGGGTGGTGCGATGATTAAAGCATAAGAGTTATAACATAAGGTTTAGAATTTAAAATTCGACACGTTCAAGTATATATATACCTCTCTCGTATCTTAACTATCTATACTAATGACTAATAATTGTTGTTCAAAAACTAAATGCAATAATTGAACATGTACCGAAGTAAACAAGGTAATAAATAGATGAATTTAAGAGCAAGAATTTAGAAATTGTTATCTGGTTGAAGCGTCGGCGTACCGACTGTCCTTAGAGAATTTATTGCCGCCCCACAATACAAGGACTCGTCGGCAAAACCTCCAAGCTTATACGACAACCACTCGCGATGCTAGTAGGTGTCCAAGACGAATACCGCCACTGACTCAACCTCAGATCGCCAAAAACAAAGTCTCAGGACACACAAAAGAAAATCGCAAGGGAGAAGAGCAAAAATTGCAGTTACAATGAAATCAATATTCACATTCCTTTTATAGATCTGAAGAGGCAGGGAAGCATCGCCTCACATCGAGGCGTCGCAACTGAGAAGTCGCGG
>JBAMIB010000053.1:6392039-6402569 GCA_037177415.1 Kaempferia rotunda | reverse complement strand
CGGCAAGGTTCGCGCTTATTTTTTTTTTTGGTTTGTTTTTGTCGCGTGGATCGCGACTCTCATAGGGTTTCGTGCCAAAATTTCACTCAGCGTATCATTTATCAAATCTTAAATTCTGAACAATCTGAGTCAATTTGAATTAGACCTGAACCTGATCTAAAAATTTTTAATCTGAAAATCTTTCAATCCGAATCTAATCCTAGTCGAAAATATTAAATCAAAATTTGATTTTTTTTTTTAAATCGACTCGGAGGATAACATCCCTACTCGCAAGTGGGTAGATGTTCTTCCAGGCATGGACCGACCAAATTGAATAAGAAATGGACAGAATTGGAGGTCTTATCCAGCAGGTGAGGAACACTTGCCTTCAACGACGGACTGACTGGCTGACTGACACAAAGGTTGAGGGCTTGAGGCCGTTAGGGCACTTAAGTTTTGGTCTATTATATTGTTAATAGATATTCCATTTGGACTCGGATCGAATTTGAATTAGACTTATTTCGATTGAATTGGAACTGAATTTAACCCGAACCAAATCAATTTGATCCGGTTCAGACTCAAAATCAATTTAGGGTTTGACGCTCTTATCATCTCTTTCCCTTCCTGATATCCTGTGACTCCCTGTCGCCGCTCGCCGCACGCCGCACGCCGCACGCCGGCTGCCTTTGCGCCTTCCTCGCGCCTTTCGCCGCGAGTTCCTGCTGCCCTCCTTCGTATATTCGGCAGCCGCAACAGTTAGTTCCCTCCACTGCAGTGAGTTTGAGTCCCAGTTGCAGTAGCGTCGAGCAAGACTCCTGGCGTCTTCCTGCACTCCAAATCTTCATTAGGCGCGAGTTCGTACCCTACTGTGGTATTGATTCTCGTCGTGCGTTTTCCTTGTAAAGACTCTCCTTTTGTTTTCCAGAATCCCCCGACTGTGCGGCTACGTCGTGGAGCAGCAAGGAGGTGTTCTGTTCTATCTTTAGCTGGTCATTCGTGTTAGATTCTACAATTTTCTACGTGTAAGAAGGTTTCTCTTCTCTTTTCCTAGAATTGAGTCGAATCATGGAAGAAATAACCAAAAGGATAGGGAATGTTCATATTGCAGGTTGTGTATGGGAGCACTCTAGGAGAGTCGTGATAACCTATTCTATTTTATAACTGGTAATGTTTTAGTTGTTCCAAACCATACTTGTGGAGTGGATACATTTTATCCGGTGTTGTGGTTCTCTTGTGGTTTTTGTGGGATTTCGAGTTATGGATAGGTGATGCAAGAGGTAGGTTAGGGGATAATGTTGCATTGAGAGTTAGAACTTTGTTCGATAATTAGTGTGGCGTTGCTGGGAAATAGAGGATGATTGTTTGGTATCAAAATGGCGATGTGGGTTGCCAGTTTAGTGTGTGTTCATTAGGAGTCAGAGTGTTATTTCATATCAAGGAAGCAGCTCCCTATTTAGGGAGCCGCTTCTTCTTTTTTTTTTTAGTTTTTTTAGATAATAAAATATTAATAATAATAATTTGTAAGAAAATGTAGAGCCTATAAAAAAAATTGTTGAGAGATTTTTTTCATAGTAGAGAGGTGTATGTGATTTTTTACTTTTGATATATCGTTGATGTGGTAACGAAGGAGCTTTACAAGGGGTTCCACGGCTATGAATGCCCTTATTCACTAAATATATATTCATAATTTCTTAAATGGTTCGATATAGACACCCTATTTTATCAATTAGACGTTAGTAATAGTTTTTTTTAATAAGTAACATAGGACGGGGCATTATGCAAACTTGGGGTTTCTATAACATCAGGCATTTGAAGATTTCTTAAGGGTGTTTGTGTCCAATAAGATATAAAAACCAGAGCAGATTTGAGTTGTGCTCTATAACCGAACCTATACACTGCCTCATATCGCCGCCGTCGCCGCCGCCGCCGCCGCCGTCCGGCGCCACCACCGCCCCGACGGTGGAACCCTAATTGGGTGGCGTGGTACCTTCCTTCGTCTCCACTATGAGACGACTATTTGCCTCCATTAAACCGATCGTCATCACCGCCGACCATATTCCGGCCCGAAGCTTCGCCTCTTGCCCCTCTTCCTTCTTCGATTCTGCCTCCGATGAGTCGACCTCTCCGCCGGACGGATTAATCCCTGGAGCCTCTGCCGCTGATCCCTCCTCGGAGCTCTCGTCCATCCTCTCCCACCCCGATTGGTCCCGTAACCCTGACCTCCACCGGCTCGCTTCCTCACTGACGCCTCTCCATGTTGCCACCCTCCTGAAATGCCGCCGTCTCGATCCCCGCGTTGCTTTGGAATTCTTCCGCTGGATCGGCCGCCGCCCAGGTTTCCGCCACACGGTCGATTCGTACTCTTCCCTGCTACAAACCCTCGCCGGATCCAACCTTCACCGCCCTGCCGAGGAGATCTTGGTTTCCATGATCAGGTCATGCTGCTCAACTGATGCCGACTTGGTTCTTAAAACTTTCAAATCCTTGCATTCGACGGGTCTCGCGCGGTCTCTCCGATGCTATAATTTTATGCTTATGGCTCTTGCAAGGTTCCATATGATTGCTGATATGAAGGATTTGTACGAGCAAATGCGAAAAGATGATATATTTCCCAATCTTCATACTTACAATACCATGATCAATGCACATTGCAAGGAAGGGAAAGTTATGGAAGCTAAGATCTACTTGAACTACTTGTTGCAAGACGGATTGGATCCAGATACTCACACGTACACCTCATTCATCTTGGGCTACTGTGCGAGTGATGATTTGATCCAGGCCTGCCGGGTGTTCTTATTAATGCCTCTGAGAGGTTGTCCAAGGAATGAGTTCACATATTCTGCCCTCATTCATGGCCTTTGTGAAGCAGGACAGGTAAAAGAGGGCTTGTCATTGGTTCCCTGGATGAAAGATGATGGGTGTTCCATTGATTTGCATGTTTACACGGTGATGATTGGTGGCCTTTGTAAGGTGGATAGAGTTGATGATGCAAAAATGATGCTCAATGATATTTTAGAGCAGGGTTTGGTTCCAAATGTTGTTACTTACAATGTTTTGATTGACGGGTACTGTAAAATTACTAAGGTTGATGAGGCCTTCAGTGTATTGGATTTGATGCAGTCCAGAGGGTGTAAGCCAAATGTAAGAACTTATACTGAATTAATTTGTGGGTTTGTTCGTCAGAGGCAAATGCACAAGGCAATGGCTTTATTAACTAAGATGCTTAAGGATGCAGTGCCTCCCAACCATGTTACTTACACTGCATTGATTCAGGGATACTGTATGGAAGGTGACATTAAAGGTGCCTTTAGGTTGTTGCATTTGATGGAGAAGAGAAGCTTAGTTCCCAATGAGTGGACATACTCTATTTTGATTGATGCCTTATGCAAAAGTGGGAAAACTGAAGAGGCTATTGTATTCTTTAGATCTCTCTCTGACAATGGCAGAAAGGTGAATAAGTTAGTTTATACTGCATTAATTGATGGGTTATGCAAGGCTGAAGAGGTTGATTTTGCTCATGCATTACTAGAGGAGATGATTGTGAAGGAATACACACCAGACTCTCACACCTACAGTGCTATAATAGATGGTTTGTGCAGGGGCAAGAAGTTGCCGGAGGCTAGGTCCCTACTGGATGCTATGTTGGAAAAAGGGATCCAACCAACAGTTGTCACATATACTATTTTCATGGATGAATTGGTCAGAGTAAATGGATCTGCAGATGGAACCAAGGTTTTGGAGCAGATGATCTCTCTGGGTTGCAAACCTGATGTATGTACTTATACTGTGCTTGTCCGATCATATTGCAAGGAAGGAAGGATAGAAGATGCTGCAAATATAATAACTGAAATGAAAAGAAATGGAGTTTTTCCTAATACGGTTACGTACAATACATATATTGATGGGTTGGTAGAGGTTGGTTTCTTTGATCAAGCTTTGCCTACTTTCAAGATTATGGTTGAAGATGCATGTGAGCCCAATAACGAAACTTACTCTCTTTTGCTCAAAGTTCTACTGAAAAAGAAGCAAGTTGATGTTGTCTTTCTAAGTGATGCTGATATATGGGGAACAGTGGGGATCGATGTGGTCTTGCAACTTTTTGATGAGATGTCTAAACAAGGTTTCAACCCAACAGTGAAATCTTACAGTTCTATTGTGGATGCTTTTTGCAAGGTGTATTGCTTGGAGGAAGCTAAGGGTTTGCTACTGCACATGCAAGAAGCCTGTAAACCTCCTAATGCAGATATGTATACCTCTCTGATTAATTGTTGCTGTAAACTGAAGAAGTATTCACAAGCACAATTGTTTATTGATTCTATGGTTTCATGTGGTCATTTGCCATATCTTGCATCCTATCAGCTACTGTTTTCTGGACTTTGTGAAGAAGGAAGCTTTGATGAGGCTAAATCAGTTTTCACTAGCTTGCTCTCTAGGGGATATAGTTGTGATGAAATTGCATGGAAAATTCTCATTGACACTTTACTTGAGAGTGGCCATGTTGATTTGTCCTTGGAATTTTTAACTATGATGGAGGATAAACATTGTTTTCCTAGTCGTGAGATATATACAATTTTGGCCAAGGAACATTCACATGTAGTTAATGACAGTAAATGAATTGTTGGGCTCCCCTAGTGACTGACATTGACTTGCAGATTTATATATACCAAAGCTTCCTATGTTGACATTGGATCAGTTCAAATGGGCAGAGCAATTTGAAGATTATTTAAGCAATGCAAGCAGTGTTGTGCATTTGGAACAGATCTTGATCTTTGAAGATCCCTTTCAAAGGTTGGTCCTCTACATCTTCTAAAATATTCCACAGTCATCTACCTTTTTATGTGTGGATTGTTCTTAATTCTAGAATTTCGTGTTATTTGCAATTCATTTATTCTTTTCTACATACATCCTTTTTTCGCTGCCTAAGCTAAGCTTCACCAGTTCTTCATTTTTAACTTTTATAAAATCCTGTCAATTGTACTTCTAATGGTCATACTTTGTGGGTAATATGTACTTGGTTATGTTAATAAAGTACTTGTGGGTTTGTATGCATTTTACTGTCATTTGTGTAGATGTTATTAACATGCAAACTGACGGTGCATTTAGCATGGAAGTTATGAAATCTGGAGAACATTTTTAAGTGTGTCACGACATCTTGTTTTTTCCCCTATGAACAGGTTGTGGAGGCAATGTCTGTTAGATGAATTTATAGAGTTTTCAGTTGGAGTAAGTGCATCTACTTCTTTCAGAGCCAACTATCATTGTGCAGCAAAGAAGGAGAACTAAGCACCAACTGGGTACAAGGCAAAAAATGAACGGTTTTTTTTTAAAAGATAAAGCAAGCACACAGGAGATCTCGGAACAAGTCAGAACTCGGAGAAGAGTTGACTTTGTATCTCACGCTGACCAGGCTCCATACTCCTGAATATAGAGTATTGACTTACTGAAGTTGACCCTTTCTTTGATTGCTAATGCAGATTTAAAAAAAAAATTGTGGACATGCAGGACGGGCACCAAGAACAGTTGCTTGGTCTCTGACCTACTCACAAACTGCTAGCTCTTTGGCTCTCGAGATGTATAGTAAGTAATGGACGTTGACCTAATGATGGTGGATGATGAGACAAATTTTGAAGCCTAAATATTGAAGGAAAAGTCCTTGGATCATCCCTACATTTTCTTTTCTTCTTATTACACGTGGCAAAAGGTGATTCGCTCGTGTTACTTCTTATTACATGTGCTGCTTATGCTTGAGGCACATTGTATATCGATTATTTACCACAAATTTATATGAAATGAAGTCATCTGAGTTTGTAATTTATTTCACCAAGAATTGTAGCATTCTACTTAGAAATCCCAAATAAGATATTCAAGTCATAAGATTGTGCTCCATTTCCCATTGTTCTATTTCTTTCAATGAATCATAAGATTGTGCTCCATTTCCCATTGTTCTATTTCTTTCAATGATTCAATGAAACCCAAAACTTCATTTCATAAGAGCTTTATTTTTGCACTGCACTCAGCTTCAGTTCGCAATTTAGGGACTCATAAGGATCATATTATGAAATTTGCATTGATGTATTCTGTGAATCGCCTACAGAACTTATCTGAGCTATTTAGCATAATTTGCATTTTGATTACATACAAAACAAATATATAATCTTTCAAGGTTGATGGGTCTTAATTACAAAAAATCCTTACTATGCAAGACCATGGATCAACATGAACGTAAAAAAGAAAAGTTATATGAATCAATGTGTCATCAAAACATGCATTAATTTTTTGTTACAAAGGCCAAGTCTGTTAGACATCACTGATACACAGTCACCATCATATGGTAGCTCAACAAAAAAAGAGCATACCTCAATGAGGAAACAATGTTGTGTGGAGGTGGATCCCTCTTCCATTTATGGTTATCCTTTTTCTTATACACAGTACTAGCATCAAAGAATGGTTGCGTATCTTCGACAAGTTATACGAGGACCTGCGCTTTTGGAACACGTCGTGAGCATTTGGCACGAGGATGGTTTGTCAGACTGCAGGCACAGCCTTCCAGTAGCTCCATATCTTCCTCGAATGTGAATATGGATGCCATTTCTGGATTCTCCAGTAGCAACTTTGATGCCAGAAACCCAGCAATTGTCCATGTTTGATACAGCCGCGATTGTTTACCAATGAATCTTGCGGTCAGTGTGTCGTAGTATTCAGGCCAATGATCGTTCGAAAGCCTTTTCTCAGCTACAGAGACAGCTTTACGAGCTAATTCAGGCCGCCCCATCTTGATGCAAGCCAATGTGAACTAGAATATCACAAAGGCAACACATTTAGTAAAACGATTGGAAAGAGTGATACAGAACTATCGATGAACACTTTAATACCTGCCATAGTAGGGTAGGCCATGATCCACCATTATGATATGACCAAGGCCTGCAAAATATCTACTGTTATTAGATTAAGAAACTAAGCAACTACAACAATCATCAAAGGTCACTTTTATGGATACCTGTTACCTTTGCTTTTAGAATAACAAGTGATATTTGGTATCACTAACATCAACAATTTGTCATATTGGTAAAGAATGACAGAAATGTGATTTGCAAATTATCGAGTGTTGTTAGATCAAGATACTTAGCAATTATGACAATCATCAAAGAGAACTTTTGAGTTTATGGCTGCTTATTACTTTTGTTTTTAGAATAACTAGTAGCATTTCATATCACTAACATCATCAATATATCATATTGGTGAAAGATGATAGAAAGCTGATTCAAGTTCTAAGCCCATGAAGATTGAGACTCTCATTAAACAGAAGGCTATGTTGGGTTTTACTTACGTATTTTTCGGATCACTTCCAGTAATTATGCGCCATTCTTCAGATTCTAATGCAGGATAACATATCTTCAGAGGCATATTCCCGACGAAATCCTCCCATTTATTCTCTATCAGGTTCAGAATCTCCTCGGCTTGTCTTGGAGTGGTTAAAGATGAAGTGATAGCCCATAGATTACCCAGCGAGAAGAACCTGAAATCCATGTGAGCTGGCTGAAGGTTCCCGATCAAGTAGCCACCTTTTTCAGGAATCCAATCAACTAGCCAACTAGGAATTTGCTCTGGATAGATGTTGAATTTGTTAGTAGCACCTTGGGAGTATTCTTCAGTCTTGTAGCGATAAATCTCATTGATCTTCTTCATGTCAACCCAATAGTACTCTCTGATATGGAATGATAGTGCAGTGAGCCTTTTGTTAACAGCAAGCAGCAAGCTCCTGGATCCATCATCAGTGGCAATCATCTCACGCGAGCAACGCAAAGCGCAGTAGAATAAAGCCTGCATGAAAATTACCAAATATGCATTATTACATAAATAAACATCAACAAAATCAGCTATCTGTCTCACTCAGATTCCAAAATTACAAATCACTTTAACTAATACTAGAACTGAACTACGTAAAAGTGATTCCATTTCGTTACTTGAATACATTAATGTCATTGAGGTTTAAAAGGCATGGTTTATATGGTTCTCATCTTTGGACTATCTTATTGGCCTTGTATTAAAATTCCAGCTATCAATTAGTAATCCAGCTTGTTAATTTAATCTCTGTTCAGTGCAGGCATATCTTTAAACCCCTGAAAATAAATTACTTATGGGAAGCATTTAACTAATTTATCAAAAGGACAGGGATTAGCCAGTTAATCCATGCATGGTGATTTGTCATTATCAGTTGGAAGAGAACAAGTATCTGATATGGCAAAATAGAACCTGTATTACTTGACAAAATGCCTCAAGGATATTGAATAAAAAAGAGACAGCACTGAAATTCATCTTACTTGGATCTCAAGAGGATGTCCATGGATGCCCATTCGTCGATCTATCATGCAAGATCCGTCGGCGACAAGTAGAGTAGGGAACATATCAAACCCATCAGATAAGCACAAGTTTAAGATCAATCGAATGCCAGTCTGGACATCCACTCTCTCTTGTAATGTATAATCCCTAGTGATCTTCCCGTAAGCTCTTAGCAATATGATCCACCACAATCCTGTGAAACAAAGGATTAGTACCTCAGAGGGATTTACTATTTCTCATTGGTTAATCTAAATAAACTCTTTAAACTAGACCCACCAGAATCCACTGGAGCAACACGTCCAATGGCTGATTCACCGAAATCAGGGTCAAGTATCTCCTCAACTTCATCCTTTCTTCCATCCATGGGCACGCTTCGAACCTTGAAGCTTGCAGGCATTAACCCCTGTCCAGGGCTGTAGCAGTCTACAGTCTTCTCCCAACTCTACATATCACACATTCAAATTAGGAGAAGAACAAAAAGATACATCAATGTTTATTCACCCAAAAAGCATTCTATGTTTATTCATGGAAACTACAGCCAGGAAACTTTTGAGGCTTTCTTAAATGTATGCAAAAAGGACAATTGAATAAGATAAAGGACTTCAAGTTTCATGTTTCAAAACTGTTTTTAGAAGTTTCTGTTTGATCAGTCGACATAGAAGGCATTATTCTTAGCAGACCAAAAGTTGATTTCAAAGTACTGCAGAAAGAGCTTTATTTTCAATGATATTTTCGTCTTATTCGACGACACATTGAGTGGCGAACCCTAACAATTTTCACAGTTGAAATATCAATCAAGGAGACAGGAAGCTGGCTTTGGTGAAATATTTGCGTAATTCCTTGAAAAGAGGCAAATTGGAACCAGAAGATCGATAGAGGAATTAGTAGATGGGAAAAGAAGAAATTTTTATTTGTGTTACCTGCAATTGCAAGGTGTGCAAGAGGAAATTTCGAACGATTTCAGTCTCCCCCTTGAGGAGGAAGGCGATCGCCGACGCCACGAAATCCCTGATGAAGACCTGATCGTAGTTGAGGGCTTCAGCCGCCAGAACGTTGGCGGCCACCGTTCCCACTGGGCTCCCGCAGTAGCTCACCACCGCATCGTTCAACAACCTCCAAGCCTCCTTCTCAACTGCCGTCTCCTTCCGCTCCTCAGCGACCTTTACTACTACTCTTTTCATCTCCTCCTCCTCCTTTTCCACCACCAGAACTGCCAGAAGTTCATTCTCCGACTCCATGCGCTCGATCACCAGCGGCTTCACGGCGGAGAAGCCCTGGACGAGGATTCGCTCAAACGGTCGATCACTTCCAGGCTGCAGAGTCCCTGCCGCAGTGGAGAGCCTGCGAAAATCCGAGACCCCAGTCTCGTCCTTTGCAGGGGCCACAGCGGCGCGGACACATGAGGAGGCGAAACGGCGCCGAGGAACGCCGACGGGGCGCTTCGAGAAGCGGCGGCGTTGAACTAAGATGATGCCGTCAGTACAGGGGGAGAAACACGAAGGCAAGATATGGGCGGCAAGGAAACGGCTGAAGGGCCTCACGGCGACGGCGATCTCACTGGATCCGATTGCAATAGTCACAGAGGACTCTAAGTAGAAATTCCAGTAGTTGAAGGACTCAAATGTATATATTCACAGGCAACAACGAAGATGCTGAAGAAGTATAATTTGAATTCGGTGCGACCTCATTTTATAAGCGAGACCAACCGCAGAGACCAAACACGAGGCCCCGAAGACGATCTACACCGTCGGATCTAGAACGCACGGCGGAGAATAACGATTGAAAAAAAAAGGTCGAAAACTGACCACCGACCGCGGATTTGAGATAGGCAGCAGCGCCATTATAAGCCGTCAGATTGATAATGGACGGCGACGAATGCAGATACGTGGAAGTACGACTCCAAACAGGGGGAGTGGATAAGCCTTGACGCGTCTCGCATGTCAGGGAGATCTTTCATCCAGAAGTTTTTTTGGGGCCAAAATAGCGTCCGACACGTGGCGGCCGACGAGTGGGTAGTGAGGCATTTTTTTTTATTTCCAGCGTGGCAGTGGGACCCAACAAGTGCGAAGATGCGTTGGATTGGATAAGATTATAAGAAGCTAGTGAAAAATAGATAAAATTGTGAAATATATAATAAAAAATAAAAGTGTATAATTTAATATTATTTAAAATTATTTAGTAACATAAAATTGAACTTAAAATTTGCTAAGT
>JBAMIB010000053.1:6365237-6377035 GCA_037177415.1 Kaempferia rotunda | reverse complement strand
TCCAGATGCGAACACCTATAATTCTTTCATTAAAGCCTTATGTGATGCAGGACGAATCGAAGATGCAAAAGAGAGAAGATGCAAAAGAGGCAATGCGCGTGATGGAACTCCATAGTATTTCTCCAAATTCTCAGTCGTATAGCTTAGTCGCCGATACCCTTATTCATATCGGCAAGCCAACAGAAGCTGAGGAATTCATTAGCAAATGTAAAAGGAAAGGAATTCGCATAAGTTCTTCCTCTCCTCTGCCAGAAACAGAACCTTGAAAATTTTGTCAGGGTTGTTTTTAACAGTTCAGTGTAATAGTTGAAGTTGTTCTTTAACCCTAAATGATAGCTTTGGGGTTTCGGTATCATTCCCTTGTGAATAACACATACAAAACCTATCACATTTGAGTACTCGAAACACCCCTTCGAAATGTTTGCAAGAAGGGTATGAACATACACTCCTTGAAAGCGTTCAACGGCGATGATTCAAGGATCGGAGACACGGCTCTTCACTGGATGCCTTCAGGAACATTGGAAATGCTCCATGGCATAGCAAAACTCATCACAGTAAGTGATAGAGACGACCGGTTTGGGATTGTCGTCCTGCAGCGATTTTTTCTAGACATTTTATGTGGACAAACCTGCGGAGATTTCTATTGTTTCCCAGTAACTTCGAAGAAACAAGGCAGATCCTTTCTTTCAGTTAAAAGTTAGGGTTCATGTTGAAGGTGAGTGATCTTAGGATATTTTTACACACCACTTCAAATCTCAAACGGATTGAAATCTTGCTATTTCTATGAAAACACACTATTATGATAACTGCTTTGTTTGATCTTTTCTTAAACATTCTCTAGCAAAGGTCACTATAATCATGATCAAGTCTTTATTAGTGACAACTATTTAGAATTGCCATACAAATCTTATCTCTCAATTTGATAATATCACTTGTAATATTCTAATTGTTAATTGCAAGCATTACCCCCATGTTTGTGAAATTTAAATCTTAACATATCTAGATAACAAGATTAACAAGTAATGACTTTAAATTATGGAGACTAATACTGTTTGATAATGACGACAAACAAGCCATCTTGTAGTGTTCTAATTTGTTCTTCATATTAATTCGGTTTAACTAAGCTAAGAGAATTACCTCTAACAGTGTTAAATGAATAACCAGGGCTAGACAAGAAGACGAAGGTGATCCTAGAACTGATCGAAGAAGAAGCAGAGTCTTTCCTACAGAGTGCACAACGGTACCCCAAGAAGAGACCAGAGCTCATACACATGATTGAGGATTTCCACTTAGCAAACAAATTGTTGGCTCAGCGATATGACCGACTCAAGTCAGAAATGAAAAACCATCAAAATGTGGATCTTACACTCCCGATGTCGAGCGCGTGCTACTTAGGTAGGGAATCTGAAGTGTCAGATGTGGAAGAGCTGATGGAGAATGATGGAGTTGAAGACAATGAGTCGATGAATGAAGAGTTTGAATGGTTGAAGTTGGATAACCAGATGCTAATGCATGAAGAACCCCAATCTTGCTCACCATTGTGCATGTATAGTAGTGAAGAATCTGAATTGTGTGAAGCAAAAGAGGCAAATGATGGAGTTGATGACAAGGAGGCGGTGATAAATAAGGAGATCGAGATGTTGAAGATGGAGAACAAAATGTTAAAGGCTAAAGTAGAAGCAAGAGATGAAGAGAAAAGAGAAGTCATACGGCAGCTTTGTTTGCCAATTAGCATTCTGAAAAGTGATAACTGTTGCTTGAGGAAGTGCATAAGATAGCAACAAAAGAAATGGACATTTTAATATATGGTTTTAAGATTTACAAAAATAATGAGTGAACAAAAATGTTTCTCTCAAAATTTGAGTTTAGGGTTTAAGAGGATTAGTAATTGTTGTTTTTCATGGAAATTTTTTGGGGGAATGGTATTTTTCATTAGATTTATTATTAAAAAGAGTAAATGATGGTGTTGTGCTTGCATATCTTAGTTCATGAAACTTACTACATTTAATAATTGTAAAAGCTATTTTAATAACTGAGATTAATGATACTGTACAAAATGAATTTTCTATAAGGATTTATGGGCAAAAATAAAAGGCCTCCTAATTTATATAATCTGTCAAAAAAAGTGTTCCTTTCTTTAGAAAAAGTTAAAAAGATTTAGATGTTTTATCTCCGAAATGGATTCAGATGTTTTATTTCTAAAATATCCTTTATTTTAATGTTGTTATAGTAACTATCAATAATGGTTATAGCATGTAGAAACTATTCTATAGTTGTTATTACATGTAAAAATTATAATTTAGTTTGATTAAAGTGAAATAAAGGAATTTTCATGTTGTAATAACTAGGGATAACTTTTATACATTATGACACCTACTCATAGGTACTACTGATTTATAGCTAAATCTTAAATCTTTGAATCTTAAAATTTAAAATTAAATACTATTATATCAAAATATCATAATCAAAATTATTTTAATTCCATTAAAATCATTCAAATTTAGTGTTAAAACTACTAAATATCTACTATAATATTATTGTATTAGATGTTACACATTATGATAACTACAAAATACCTTCTACATAGTGTTAGAAAAAAAATAATATTGTAATAACTACTCAGTAATAATTATTCGGTAGCTTCTACCTGTTGTAGATAACTATTAAAACAATATTGCAATAAGAGATATTATGGAGATAAAATATTTGATAGGACTTCTTTTGATTTACTTATTTCTTTTCTTAGAAAAGAGATGCCAATTTGATGTCTTTCTTATTTTTACCCCTGCTTTATTAAGTTGACTATTGCTATTGGCTTAATGTTTCAAGGACTGCTAGGCTTAAATTTGTAAGATTCTACCTATGCAACTCAGCATGATACCAAACACAACATAGTAATGAAATAATCTAACTTTTTTATTTTTTCTAAACAAAGTTTTTATATTAATATTTAATATATTAATAAAAGGTAATGATAACATTATTTTTTTAAATATAATAATTATTATTATCATAATTTTAAATATTAAGAAAATTTAATTGGTCCTAACAAGTCTAGGTCGAAGTCGAGCACGACCCAACTACCCGTGTCCGAGTTCGAGTTGAGCTTGACTTCTCCTCATTCTAGTGGGCAAGGAAAAAAAACATGTATGAAAGGAGTACTTCTTGCTAAGTTGTAGGCCACATATCGTTGTCAAATATCAGAAGATAAACGATACCAAAACTTTGATAGTTTCAAAGATCATCAAAGAAAGGCAACAACAAATTTGAGGTAGAGGAAGAAGAAGACCTTAGCACCTGCTGACTCCCAAGGCATAAGAAAAGGCAGCTAACACGGCAGCAATTCCTGGACAAACCCAACACAACACTCCGGCTTTCTTCTCGGATTCAGCCCTGGCACATTGCAGCACCTCCAGTTCTTGCTCCGTCTCATTGATCTTCGCCATCTTCTTCTCGAAAGCCACCTCAATTGCCTTCAAATCATCTATGGCTGCATTCAGAACATCCTCACCTGAATCCTCTTCAACTTCCATAATTTCTTGTTCGATGATCTTCTCGGAAGTAGCCTTTAAGAGGCACAATACCTTTGCAAAGTTTTCATTAGTAGCCCTTGCCATCTCTTGGACTGCAGACTTTTCTGCAACCAATGAATCAACATCCCCTTTCATCAGCTTATTCTCGGTGTTAAGTCTATCGAGTGCAGCCTCAGAGTTGCAAAGCTCCTTCTTTAGTCCCTCGACCTGAGGCCTTAGGCCGTCGACTTCATTGATCATGAGATTGAGGTCATAGATGGCTGAATCTTTTTCAGCTTGAAGCATCGAAATTTGCATCTGCTGGTCGACAACTTTTGACTCCTGCATAGCCCACAATTCGTCCATCTCACCTTTTGCTGCTTTGATCTTCCTAATTGTCTCTCGCAAACCATCAATCTCCTCTTCATGCGACCTTTTCTGTGAATTTATCTCAAGCTGCAATTTTTCATTCTCCTTTTGAAGGTAGTCAAACTCCAACTTCAATCTCTCAATTTCCTCCATGAACAGAGATTTCAATTTTTCTTCTTCAGCAAGCTTCGAAAGTATCGTGTCCTTCTCAACTTGTAGATCAGAAAACGCAGCATCAAGACGAACTTTTGCTTCCTCCATCTCTTCCTTTGTTCCTATGATGTTATGTAGCCTTTCTTTCAACACATCCACCTCTGCAGTCCAAGCTGTTCTGTCCGCATCAAATCCAAGCTGCAACCTTGCAATCTGCTCGGTGAGACAAAAGTTGTCAGCTTGACATCTTGCGATCTTCACCTGAGCCTCTTCCAATGCCATTGACACTGTGTTGAGATCTCTTTTGTAAGCAGCAATCTCGGATACTATTCCCTTCATATCTTTCTCAATCTCAACTTTCTCCGCTTGAATTGTCTGCAACTGTTCATAAGTGCTTCTGAGATCCTTCTCCAGTGACATGTATTTTTCCTCTCTTGTGGCCTTATCAGTTTCAAGGGCTTGTATAAGCATCATCTTCTGCTCAAGGTCCAACTTTTGCCTCTCTGCATCTTCCCTCCACCTCTGTTTCAAATCGTCAAGCTCAAATAAGGCAGAATCCTTCTTTGACACTGAGACATCGAGGTCCCTTATCAATGAATCCCTATCACCAATGGCAGATTCCAATGTCACCTTCTCTGCCGCAAGCTCAGCTATTCGGGACTGGAGGTCTCTAACTTGATCCCGCCTTTCAACTGTTTCCTTAAGGACAAGCTGGTTCAGAGCTCTGAGGCTCTCAATTTTTCCCTTCTTATCATGAAGCTCATTCTTTAGCTCCTCCACCTGCAGCTTCAGGCCATGGATTTCAATCACCACGAGATTAAGGTCATTAATGGCTGATTGCTTTTCAGCTTGGAGCATAGATGTTATCATCTCCAGATTGACAAGTTCTGCCGCCTGCTTACACCTCAATCCATCAATCTCATCCTTTGCTTCTTCGATCTTCCTAACCGTCTCCCGCAAACCATCTAGCTGCAATTCATACATCTTTTTCTGTGACTTGATCTCGAGCTGCAATTTTTCTTTCTCCTCTTTAAGATGCAACCTTTCCTCTATGACTAGAGCTTTCAATTCCTCTTCTTCGGCAAGCTTCTGCAAGGTCAAATAACTTTCAGCTTGTTGCACTGAAACAATTCCTTGTAGATGAGCAGCTTTAGCCTCAAGACTGATCTTTTCTTCCACTATCTCTTCCTTCTTTAGTTCGATGTTATGGAGCCTTCCCTTCAATCCGTCCACCTCTGCAATCAAATCTGCTCTGTCCGCCTCAAATTCAAGCTGCATCCTCATATTCTCTGCTCTCAGACAAACATTGTCCGCTTGACAACCTGCAATCTTCTCCTGAGCCTCTTCTAATGCCTTCGACACTGTGCTGAGATCCCTTTTGTATGTGGCACTATCGGATACTAGTCCCTGCAATTCTTTCTCGATCTCACCCTTCTCTACTTGAATCATCTGCAACTGATCATAAGTGATACTAAGATCCTTCTTCATCGACCTAGCGTTTTCTTCCATGGCGACCTTATCAGCTTCGAGATCTCGGATAAGCATCATCCTCTGCTCAAGGTCACACCTTTGCCTCTCGGCCTCCACCCTTGCGTTCACATCTCGGATCTCAGCTCCCCGCTTTGCATGGTCAAGCTCCACTAGAGCAGAATCCTTCTCAGACAACGCCGAATGAAGATCTCCCCTCGCTGCATCCCTCTCGCTGGATACAGCTTCCAGCATCTTCTGCACGGCGGCCAGAGCCGCCTCCGCCTCCGCCCTCTCTGCCGCGATCTCAGTTATCCGCGAGGTGACGACGAGGTCAGCAAAGCTTTGGTCAATCTCGATGAAGAGAGAGCGATCTTCAGAGAGGCGGTCGACGCAGGACTGGAGGTCTCTCACTTGCTCCCGCCGCTCCACCGTTTCCTTGAGGAGGAGCTGGTTCAGATCCCTGAGGCTCTGAAGCCTCCCTTTCAAGTCTCCTCCGACGACGGCCGCCGCCGCGGTGGCATTGCTTTTCTTCTTGGCCATCGGAAGAGAGAACGAGAGCAGGAAATCTTCCGACGCTTTTTTAGGGTTTTGAGATTTTGAATCGTTCGCTTGGGTTTCAAATGGGAGGAGAGAACTGGAGAAGATTCATGTAGGGGATGAGTACAGGAAACAGGACATCTGTAAGCTTTTAAACGGTGCCAGTGGTTGATTTGTTAGTATTCTGTGTTCAGTGTTTTGACTAACACGTGTCCAAGGATACAGTTTTGAAATTTGAATTAGCCGTGAGAAATGAACGGCTGGGATTCATTTTCTGGATGCGGAGCGGACTTGTGATACAATCCGACCCTCTTTTTTCCAGAATCCGCTCCATTACCTTTTTTTTAAGGAACGGAACGTGTGTCCCTCGTGTCAGTGTTATGCATCTCCGTGGTGGCGGCGCACTTCTTCTCCTCCGGCAGCCTACCGACGCCCGCCCGTACGCCGCCCTCCTCCGCTCACTTGTCCAATCCCATTATCCCTCTCCGCTCCGCCGCCTCCGCCAGATCCATGCACGCCTCGCCCTCCTCGGCCTCCTCCACGACGACGACGCTCCACTCGCCGCCCGCCTCGCCTCCGCCTACGCCCGCTCCGACGACTTCCCTTCCGCCTCCCTCCTCCTCCACCATGCCGACCGTCCATCCACCATCCTATTCAATGCCCTCCTCCGCTCCCACTCCCTACGCGGCTCCCCCCTCGAAATTCTCTACCTATTCCGACGCATGCTTACTCTTGGCCTCCCTCCCGACCACTTCACCTTTCCCTTCGCCCTCAAGTCCGCCGCCGACCTCTCCTTCCTCTCCTTAGGCCGCGCCCTCCACCTCTACACACTCCGCCGCGGCCTCCACCGAGACGCCTACGTCGGCAGCTCCCTGATCAATATGTACGCTAAGTGCGGCGACCTCGCCGATGCCCACCGCCTGTTCGACGAAACGGCACTTAGACTTCCCTCCTCATGGAACGCCCTCATCGCCGGTTACATGAGAGTGGGCGCCTTTGGCGCCGCCGAGAACCTCTTCGACGAAATGCCCGAGAGGAATATCATCTCCTGGACCTCCATGATCTCCGGCTACTGCCAGAGCGGACTATCCGGCCGCGCGCTGAGCCTATTCCACGAAATGCGGCAGAGAGATTCGGAGGCGAAGCCCAATTGGGTGACGGTGGTGAGTGTGCTGCCGGCGTGCGCCCACTCCACCGCGCTGGAGCAAGGCGAGAGGATCCACCAGTACGCCGCAGCCATGGGCTTCGATTCACATCCCACCGTGCTGATTGCTCTCGTCGGTATGTACTCAAAATGTGGCAACCTTACCAAAGCCCGCCAACTGTTCGACAAAATTCCTCAGAGAGACAAAGATGTCACTGCATGGAACTCCATGATCACCTCCTATACTTCGCACGGCCTCGGTTGCGAAGCCGTATCGACATTCGAAGACATGTTGAGATCAGGCATTCGCCCAGATCCTATCACATTCACTGGCCTACTCTCCGGGTGCAGCCACTCAGGGTTGATCGATCAAGGCCTTGCATATTTTGATTCCATGAAGACAGTTTACCATGTAAAGCCACAATCTGAGCACTACGCATGTGTCGTAGACCTTTACGGCCGCGCCGGTCGTTTGGTTGAGGCAATGCAGATGATTGAAAGGATGGAGACCGAAGCCGGTGCTAGCGTCTGGGGTGCATTGCTCTCAGCTTGTCGGAATCATGGCAATGTGGAATTGGCAGAGGTTGCAGCGAGCAAATTGTTCGAAATTGAGCCGGATAACAGTGCTAACTATGTGTTGCTTTGGAACATGTATTCAGAGCTGGGCAGATGGGATGAGGTGAAGAGAGTAAAAGCTCTAATGCGTGAGAAAGGAACAAAGAAGAACCCCGGTTTTAGCTGGACCGAGACCACTGCAAAAGTTTGCCCACCACAAACAACAGATGTATACATGTCTTCCTAAGATATCAACTATTTAAAACCATCAAACATGACAGGAAATGAGGAACATCATTCAAATATTCTCGAGTCTCAATAGTATCGACCTATTAGTTTGATCACCAAACTAAGAAATTGAATAAAAAATATCATCACATTAATTTGTAACGGAGAATATCCCATGTTCTAGATCTAACCTCATTAAACATTGGTAGAAACACTTATAAGAGCCAACACAATAAGAGCAAGTATTCAGTCAATTTTTTTCATCTTTTACAAAAAATGGGTGTTAAATTATGTTACAAGCTGTATAAAATATGCTGAACAAGAAAATTTGTACCCAATCGAGAAGTCAGTCAGTTTTGAATTACCGGTTAGACTTTGCGAAGTAAAAAACCTTCCTGAATGCGGTCACAGCGTTAGCAACAGCTGCATCCTACAGAACAAAAGAACGTTGCCTTAACCTATGTGTTCCAGTTACTGTAGCATGATATGCTATTAGTCCCATAACTTATGCTGGAGAGACTTGGGGCAGACATATTGGTCATCCACATTTTAGCACCACCGTGCTGTTCTGCGATGTTGTATGCATATGATGAATACCCAACTTCTGTCGAGCATGAGTTTGTGAACCCCATTCCGATCGACTTCATTGTCCGAGATAGTACTACAAGGCTGGAAAATGTAGAGAAGCTGTTTCCAACAAAAATGTCAGCTCGAGAGCAAACCTCATAGTCAATTGCAGACTGTATAAGGTAAGGGTGCTTATCATATACATCCTTGATTGCCAGTCTCTTTTTCTCAAAAGGAACAAAACCATCTTTCCATCCGCTTAGTATTGAATCGTCCTCTAAAAGGGCATCGGCAACTGCAAGGTAAACCACTATAGGCTGCTGCATAGTGGTAATGCGCGATACTCTTTCAATTATTTCTTCCTTACTACTACATATCTGGTTGATGTTCAATCTCTGCTCTAGTTTCTGGCAATGAATCATCCAGTCTTTCTCGATCCTCATATGAACAGCCATGTATGGAACATAGTGATCTTGCCAACTATCTAGACTTGTGTTCTTCTGCGAAGATTTAGAATTGAGCTTCACTTCCCTACCTACGTCTTTAATCTTTGACATCACCTTAACCACATCCTTCTCTATCTCATCAACTACTACAAGACATTCAAATATCTTTGCGTAATCCTTGGCCGGCCAATGGTCGTGCCAAAGGAAAGGATTTTTACCAGAGATCCGAATAACTTCAATGTAATTGAATGACTCGTTCCTGCATTGTGTCAACTGATTTAGATCCCTTTCCTTTGTCCACTTCCTTCCACTACCTTTACTGACCTCGTATGGCTTGCTCTTGTTCACAAGATCGGAATAGCGTCCCAACCGCACAAATCCATTACATTGATCATTGAATTTTTCAAAATTGAATAACTTATCAAATGCCATAGGTTCGAGCAAATCAACCTCTTTGTAGAATAGAGATGCGCTCAAACTAGGCATCAGAAGGGTTCTGTTTAAGAATCTCGCAGTTAAGCATGCATGGGCCAGTGCAATTTTCTGATTGTTCAACCCCCAAATTATCTGAGGAACTTCCAGGAATTTGTCTCTCAGGATTGAATTTTGCAAGTTAGAAGCAGCAGTGATGCCTATCCAATTGGAGGTCCTCCAGGTAAGCAAACTGGATCTGGGGAATGAAGATATGGCAGCCCTAAGTACAAAAATCGATAATACCAAAATGAAGCTCCTGAAAATCAAAGACTTCATGCTACAGCTGATTCGCTTGAGCAACTCAACGCTCGCTGAATTCATCACTGACCTTCTTCATTCTGTTCTTGTTGTATCACCATGAATGATAAAATTAATCACCAGAACTTCTGCTCCTTATTAGTATTGTAGAAAAAGCAAATCACAATGAGGACTAACGATGCCAAATGATCAACTGCTCATGATTAGGTTATCTAAACATTCATTCATGATTCTCTTATAATCATAGGATCTGCCAAATGTCGGTACTGCTGGCACCCACTGAAGTAGCTAAGATATAACAAGCTTCATGCATCTGATATAGGAGAGCTTTCCGAAGATTTAACAATTTCCAGTAGTTCTGCAATTCAAATACAAAAAAATAAGAAAAGAACATCATTTCATGTTTTTAGCATATAAGTCAATGCAAGAACTACTAGCATGAAGAATTGGAAAACTTGAATAGCATTTTTGTAGGAATAAAAATCTCACTTCGTGTGATTATCATCTTAGCACGGACACTTCCCATTTAATAGTCTAACTGACAGTCTACCCGTTTTGTTTTAAAATAAATTCTTCAACCTCAAGTTCTTTTCCATTGTTTATATTAATTTAGAAAGAACTCCCTCTCCTCCATCCTCCTGTTTGGGTATCTGTTTGTCTGACAGGAATGAATTATCAATTGTTCCCCAAAAGGGGAAAACCCCATTTACATCTTAAATCTGCAAGTGAAAAAATAGATAGAATTCATGAAACACCACTACTATCATCTCTTAGCATACTCGATTTGAAGATCAAACAGTATTGTTTCTAAGTTCTAACCACCATAAAATTTCAGAAGGTATCATAAAATCTTAAGAAAAATCCATAACTTTACCATAGGTTTCTGAAGGGGTAGCCCAACCCAATTGGAATGTCCTCTTTTTTAAAACTTGCTGATAGAAGATTGAACCCATTTTAGCATAAAAGTGAAAAAATGAGTAAGAGATCTTGAGAAATACTCAAGATAGTCAGTCTCTACATACTGGAAATAATGGATAGCAACCTAGCAGGCAACGATATTACAGATCCATGAATGTACCATGGTGCTCCGTTAACCCGTCCTAGAGGTATTGAGGGTACCGACTATGATATTACAGATCCATGCATGCACCATGGCGCATCTAAATCATGCTCCATCGAGTAGATTATCTCTAATCGATTAGAAATTAGCCGGAGCCAAATAGATCACAAAGAAGAAGTTTCTAACAAAACATGAAGAACAATTCATCCAAGCACAACTGCAGAAAGGCGTTCATTTATAATGCTGATGCTTGCACATAAAAGGAGGGAAAATCATCACTTTGTCTTTTTTTTCAGTTCCTTTTGGTTGAAACTTTTCTAAGGCTTGGGAAACAAAGGATGAAAAAAAAAAGTACGCAAAAATTTTCCAGGCAGCCAGAAAGGGAAGTGAGAAGAAGAGGGAACCCTTCATAAATTGATTATATGTATGAAAAAAAAAGTATGTGATCAACTATTTCTCTTGCAAGTGAAAAAGCGAAAACGAGTCCAAAGATCCAGAGAAATACTTCACAAAAGCTTCTTACCGTGACAGAGAAACGACCAAAGTACAGCATAAAAGAGGAGGCGAATGAATCAACCGAACAATAATTTGAGGAATTGCAGAAGAACATACCCTGTCAGAAGCAGCCGGTCTTAATGCGGAAAAGCAGCCCATCTCGGCGCACAGGGCGGTGGTGGGGCGAGGCAGGAACCCTACTTCCATGACAAATCAACAGGATGCAGCATCAATCAAGTCGGATTTGCGTCCACAAAAGTAGATGAGAAGATGGAGCGATGCTTCTCCTTCAATCGCCTCCAGATGATAAATTTGGATCTGGAAGAACAATCCCGATCTCGATCTCCTGATCTCAATCTAAATAATTGATTTTTAAATTAAACAACTATCTAATTAATATTGTGTTATAATTAATATGAATAATGGCGAGGAAGTATTAACTGCAATAATTAATTTGAAACCATACTGTTTGATTTTAATTTAATTCGTGTTGACTTCTAAAACATTATGTACAACTATAATTCCCGTAT
>JBAMIB010000053.1:6337213-6350232 GCA_037177415.1 Kaempferia rotunda | reverse complement strand
AGCTAATAGCCCCTGTGATTTACCTTCTTTGTGTTAACCCTGGGACGGGTTGGCGTTGGCGAAAGCGCCCCCAGTGTTGCCACCGATAAAATCTTCAGTGCAATAATTTGTAAATAGTGAATTTCTTTGAATGTTTATGTAAAAAATAAGGACCATTCACCAAGTACATGGCAAGGCAAATTCTCCATTTTTTGTATTTTTATGAGGGACAAAACACAAATATCCCACGATCACTCGCCTCCTCTTGTTGTTTTTTCTGGCCACCATTCAACGAAGATACCATCCACCTCCTTCGATTCATCCGGTCAATTGGTCCTGGCGCCGCACCACCGTTGGATTAAAAATCGACGGTCGAGTCACCGGATCCCCTTCCCCAACAGCTCGCTTCCTCCTCCGCAGCACTGCAGTTCACACCGATCTCCACCGCCACCGGAGATAGACGTGTCGGAGACAGAAATCCGAGGTTCGGCCACTCCTATTCCCCGCCAAAGAATTATTCTTGTCGCTGCTTTGGGGTTCGTTTTCCCGACTGGATCTGCGGCACCTCGTTCACATCGTCAAAATATCGTAGCAGAAATGTTAGATTTGTTGCTTTCTTCTGTTCGTCAATCAAGTCCTTGCCTTCCTGGGCGTTTACTTTACGTCAAACGGGATCAATTTTAGGAGAATTTTTCAGGTTTCTTTGCTAATTGGATGAATGCCTCGTAAAGTGTTGATAAATTCCAGTTTTATAGGGTTTTGTTGATGGGAATCGGATTTATCTTTCTCATTTCAATTTGGGAGTGAACGGACGATGAGGGGAAGAAGCGTTGATTCCTCTGGGGCGAGAAAGTGGAAGCTTTCTCATGCTCTGTTGGCGATTGGATCAATCTACTTGATCTTCATCTCGTTCAAGTTCCACCATTTTCTGGAGATTGCTAATGCGTTGAGTGGGGACGATACCTTCTCTGGGCTCGACCGGCGGGTCAATGACCTTACCTACGCCCATCTACAGCTTGTTGGACACAGAAACCCCGTTTTGCTCCACCATGATACCTTCCACCGGAAGCTGGAGGACAGCAGGAATCTCCCTCCCGGCCAAGAAAAGGAGCAGTCTTCCCATCGATCTGCAACGATAACGCTGCTCCGGTCTCGGTTTGGCTACAAATACAAATCATCTGGCAACCTGACGCAGTTAGAGAAGATGGTCAATGAGGCATGGGTGCTAGGCGAGAAGGCTTGGGATGACGTGGAGAGTTATGATCCCCAAAGCAGCATGGATCGACTACCTGTTGGGGAAGAAAAACCTGATTCTTGCCCATCTTCACTGTCAAAGAGTTCAGCTGAGATGGACATTGATAGTGATGGGGACCTCCTGGTCTTTCTTCCCTGTGGTTTAGCAGTAGGTTCTTCGATCACAGTTGTCGGCAAGCCTAATGAAGCACACAAGGAATATGTCCCTCAACTGGCAAGGATGAGACAGGGGGATGGTATTGTCTGGGTCTCGCAGTTTATGGTGGAACTGCAGGGACTGAGGGTGGTGGATGGTGAGGACCCGCCGAAGATCCTTCATTTGAATCCCAGAGTCATGGGCGATTGGAGCAAGAAGCCTATTCTCGAGCTCAACTCGTGTTATCGGATGCAATGGGGTACATCAATCAGGTGTGATGGTTTACCTTCACGGGATGAAGATGACACAGGTATCATATTGTTATATATTCTAGCTGCAATTGCTTGGGCCCTTACTCTGCTTTTTATTATCTGTTTGTTCCTCCTGCTGCATGCCGTGGATTGCATTACTCTACCAAATGTGATACTTCAAACTAGTTCTCTTATGAATTCCTCAGAACTTATACATTGTGTATCAGAAAACCTGCGGCACTTCAATAAACCCTGCTACCAGCCAATAAATAATAAATTATCTAAGTTATCAATTGTTCAACAGTCATAATTAAGGAATTAGGCATCTGAAAAGATGTTCATATCCTTTTTTATTCGCCTCAAGCATAGGCATTCAGTTTTGAGTTTTCTTGAGATTTTAGATACAAGCAAAACTTTTTGAAGGCAATGTAAGACAGTTTTTTGAGTTAATGCGGCAATTATTTCATCACTTCTTTGATGCTTCTCTTGTGGATTAGGTGCCATTAGGATGTTAGAAATGCAAATAGAGGATGTTAGAAATGCCAATAGAACCCAAGGGCAGTAACTGACATATACTGTGGCTTATTGTAACTGTTGCCATCTTTTGCAGCATGTCTTCCCTGACTATTTGATATGCATAATTGCATAGTTTTTTATTCACTTACATTGATGGCCGTTGCTGAATAGTTTTTACAAAAAATTCAACTGCTGTATTACTTGATTCACTATTGTTGAGGAGCAAAATGTAATATCGTCATTTGAACAAGCTAATTGAGAGTTTCATCAAGTTCTCAAATTGATACTATTGTTATAGAGGCCATTACTATGGATGCCTCCTTTTAGGAGGCATATGTATTTAACTGGTTCGTTCATGCTTGGATGTGACTTTGCTATTTGTGCTGTTTAAGATGACCAATAGATCAGCGTAGGACTAATCTTCCTGAATTCTTCTTCAACAATAAACTAGAATATTTATGAAATGTAAATGCTTCTTAGATGCCTTTTTTTGAACCTTCATTTAATGCAAGGGAGAATATCTCCATCCTACATCCTTTGCAAGGGAGAGTTACTTATTTTGACCTTATAACAGATTTCAAACTCCTTTCACCTAATTCTTATAGGTTATAACTTTTAAACTCCTCTCTTAAAACGTTTGGATTAGAATTCAGGCATTTTTTAGATTGGTGTGAAAATGCAAAGAGAAAAGTGTATGGATGGCACTTAGAGAAGCTTATCATTTTAAGGTTCTTATTACGGTAGCTATGTTCATCTGTATCTGGTCTTCATTAATCTTCTTTTGTGAAAATAATGTCATATTTTTTTAATAAATGATAATGTTGAATAACTGTGACTAGATCTAAATCATAGCACCTTATTTTACCAATATGAGGACAAGGATTTACAATTGGCAATGTATTCCTTTGAAACTCATATGATCATGTATGACTAACATGTACAAAATCAACCGTTTCTTTTGGACAGTTGATGGATTTAGAAAATGCGAAAAGTGGACTCGGAGTGATATGATAGATTCTAAAGAATCGCGAAGTACTTCTTGGCTTAGTAGGTTTATAGGCCGTGCGAAGAAGCCAGAAATGACATGGTCCTTTCCTTTTGTGGAAGGCCGGCTGTTTGTCTTAACTATACAAGCTGGTGTTGAAGGATATCATATTTATGTCGGGGGAAGACATATAGCTTCATTCTCATATCGACCGGTAAACAAGTTGTTAAGTTTGAGTCAGTCATGTTCAATATGGTTTGTCACAGAATATTTGTCATATAATAGCTTGTCTATTCTGCAGGGCTTCACTCTTGAAGATGCAACTGGCTTAGCAATAAAAGGAGATGTTAATGTACACTCTGTATATGTCACTTCGCTTCCACCATCTCATCCTAGTTTTTCACCTGATCGCGTTCTTGAAATGTCAGAGAATTGGAGATCCCCTCCTTTGCCCGATAGATCAATAGATCTTTTTGTTGGAATTATTTCTGCTTCAAATCATTTTGCTGAGCGCATGGCAGTTAGAAAAACTTGGTTCCAATCACCTCAAATAAAATCATCTAGTGTGGTGGCTCGCTTCTTTGTCGCTCTGGTAAATTTGTTGTTTGCTCTGCAGAATGAACAACTATATATTCTAAGTGCACACAGAGAGTAGATTGTGCCAGAGTAATTTTGAATCATCTGACATTTGCTGTTTGAATGCATTTTTAGAACCCGAGGAAGGAGGTTAATGCCATGCTGAAGAAAGAAGCAGAATATTTCGGGGATATTGTAATCTTGCCATTTATGGATCATTATGAATTGGTGGTTCTCAAGACACTGGCGATATGTGATTATGGTGTAAGTTAACAAGTTCATCTTTTGTATTAACCATTGGTTGCATCATCTTACATATCCATGTCCAGTGTTTAGTGATCTCTTATTCTTCAGGTTCATAACGTGACGACTCCATTCATTATGAAGTGCGATGACGACTCTTTTGTACGACTAGATATTGTCTTAAATGAAATTAAGAGGCTCGATACCAAAGGACCATTGTACATGGGGAACCTAAATCTCTTGCATAGACCACTGAGGAATGGGAAATGGGCTGTGACATTCGAGGTATGACAACTGAAATCTTTAGCTCTTCGATGGATCCTTTTCTGTTGCCTAATTTGTTTATCGCCACCCGTTCCACTTGGAATAGTATGTTTGTATCTTTCACATTGCATTAAAAGAAAAGATTAGTCTTGTGTGTTATCACACTTATGAAATTGATGTGGCGGATCTCAAATAGTTTAGTTGAACAATTTGACAACTACGTTTCTGAATGGAAACTAATTTCTGAAACTCTTCGTTTTGATATAGGAATGGCCGGAGTTTATATACCCCCCATATGCAAATGGACCTGGTTATATAATTTCGAGAGATATAGCAAGCTTCGTTAACTCTCACCACACCAATCGAAGTCTAAGGGTGAGAAACACATGCCTCTTCACAATAATAAAACTCGATGTCATCTAATAGAATCTTGTTTATCTTCTTGCAGCTATTCAAGATGGAAGATGTAAGCATGGGTATGTGGGTCGAACAGTTCAATGCCTCGAGCACGGTACATTACTCCCATAGTTGGAAGTTTTGTCAATATGGATGCATAGAGAACTACTATACCGCACATTATCAATCTCCGAGACAAATGCTTTGCCTTTGGGACAAGCTGGTGAGCGGGCGAGCTCAGTGTTGTAATTTTAAATGACAATTTTGGCAAATTGTTTCTACTAATGTTCCCTCCAATTTTTTTTTTTTTTTAAGCATCATTATCATCTAGTTCTTCCTCTTTTCAAGGGATTTGTTGTATGAATGTATATGTTTCCTTTTTAATTATATTTTACTTTGTCCAACATCGATAACTTGGCAATTATGCAATGCAAAAGATGTCTATAGTCTTTGATGGGTTGTTTCTTTGGAGGTTTTTCATGTGAAATCTAGTAGGCTTTGAGCTCAATAAGATACTTTGATGGTCTAAAATTATTAAATTTATTTTTTTATTAATTAAGATTTTTTTATAAAATGTTTTTTAAATTTTAATGATAGTTTTGTTTTGGTTCGTTTGAATAAAATTATAATTGGAAAATAAACTAGAAAAAATGTCATCAATTTAAGAATCATTAATTAAAAATAACAAATATAATAGAATTATAAATCTGCAAATAATTTATGTATTGATGAATTATTCATAAACTTGTAAATAATACTATCAATATACGCACCATATCAATTTTTTCTGTGTAAATAAAAATAATTCTTAAATATCTAAACCCATGACCCAGTGAATCACGCGCACGTGACTCACATGATCTGCCAATTCAAGCTCCGCCCTATATAAGACCCTCAACCACGCTTCATCCAAGCGTTCACCAAAACCCTAGCGCTGTAGGTTAGGGTTTATATACTCCACCGCCACCCTTTGCGGCTCCGCTTCCCAATTCGTTGTCTTCTTCGAGGTGGGCGATTTTACTCCAATCGTTGTCTTGCATTCTTCGTGCTCTCTGATTCGCTTCGCTTTGGTAATGAAACTTATATCAGATCATCAATCAAGTTCAAGTCTGTTTATTTTATGTTCTTAAGTTGAAAGCTGTTTTTTTTTCCTGTTTGCCTCGATCGTTTTCTGCGGCTTTTATTAAGGTACTTGTTTTATGCGAAAGGCGCTGTTTTTTATGTCGCACTTGATTGCTCCAGCGGTGTCATTTGTTTTGCCTGCAAATTTTAGTCATTGATTATGACCTCATATGGGCGATAGATACTGATCCCTAGCCATAAATCTTTTATCGACTAGATCGCTGCCATATACATTCTAAATAGAGTTGTAACATATACCCGCGATTTTATTGAAGAAGTTATTGTTACTCACTTTTTGCAATGCTTTTAATTGCTGGATGATGCGCAATTTGTACTATAACAATTTCTTGAATTGTGATTTCTGATGACCATTTCTTCTTGTTCAGCTTATAGACTTGATTTTTCCAAGCACTAGAAATGGGCAAGTCAAGCAAAAAAACCAATGTTGAGGTAATGTTAAAGTTTATTCTCAGAAATGTAGTAAATTCTTTACTGGACATATTAATTTAGCACTGATGTCCCGCAGGTTGCACCGGCTGTTCCAGCAGTGACTGCGAAGCCTGTTAAAA
This sequence comes from Kaempferia rotunda, assembly GCA_037177415.1. NCBI lineage: Eukaryota > Viridiplantae > Streptophyta > Magnoliopsida > Zingiberales > Zingiberaceae > Kaempferia > Kaempferia rotunda. The sequence goes on along the minus strand of JBAMIB010000053.1, from coordinate 6,343,941 downwards.
AAGGTCAAACCTTTTTTTAATTCGCTGGGGTGCAATATGCCTTTCATTTTTTTTTGTTTTATTTTTAAGTCGTTTTGATTGATTCTTTCATTCTCCAGGCAAGAGGGATGCTGAAGTTGCATTAGAGAAAGAAGTAAGTGCAAAGAGGCAGAAGAAAGATATTGAGAAGGTCCTCCCAAAGGAGGATACCAAAAACCTTAAGAAGGCTTTGAAGGATGCTCCACCAAAAAAGAAACCAGAAACAAGCAGTTCAGAGGATGATTCCTCATCTGACTCTGAAGAAGAGGTGTGCAACTTTTTCTTTCTATATTTTTGTTTGTTTTTTTTCCATTGCCAACTGAAAAAGCTGTCTGTAACTGTGTCAATAAGCGTTTTTTCAGCCACTGACTAGCCATTTCATTGGCGACAATATTAGATCCATATAAAAAATTTCAAGAAGCTTTATCCTTTGAATATTGGAAAATAAACTTGCTGTTACATCTTTATTGAAAATTTTATGACTACCACTGCATGATTCCATTTTCATCTACACCATTCACAGTAGCAATTAAGATAATTATTACTGATTAACAATAACCTAATGTGCAATAAACTTTGCAATATATGATTCCATTTTCATTGTGAGTCCTAGGTTATATTTTATAGTCATTTTAACTAGTCGTTGTAATTCTTTTCCCATTCTAATCTCTATAAATAAGTTCTCTTTCCAACACACACATCGTCATTGCTGAATGTTGAAGTACACTGGCAAACGCTCCAAAGAAAAGAGTCAAGTAGTAGTGAGGAATCTTCTTCAGTTGATGTACAGTTTTACAAACAACAATGGCAGTTTTTCTATTCCCTCTCTCTGACGTGTTGTCTCCTAGTCATGCTGCCACTGAGACAAATGTTTATGATCTTAAATGATTATTGGAATTTGTGCAGGAACCTTCTAAAACAGTTCGTGCTTCAGATAAAAAAGTTTTAGTTGCTGCTAAGAATGGTTCTGCTGCAGCTGTAACAAAAAAAGGAAAAGAAAGCAGCAGTTCTGAAAGTGATTCTGATTCTGATGAGGATGAAGTGAGTCCTCTATGATGGCATAGATTTAACTCGTTTGACAAATTGCCTTTAACCAGTGCCTTGATCATTGTTTGGAAAAATTATGAGAACAATAATTTGTAATGAATCTTTGTCCTTATTATACCTATCAAATTATAATCTGTATACATATTTTAATTTTTAAATGCTATGTATTTTCAGAAGCCTGCTAAAGTTGCCCCTCAGTCTAAAAAAACTAGTTCGAAAAATGGTACACTTGCTGCTACTAAAAAGGAAGAATCAAGCGATAGTGATTCTGATGACTCAGATGAAGTAAGCACGGCATTATTGCATTTTCCATTATCATTAAGTTTCACTTTGATCCGTCTTTAGTTGATTTTGTTATGTTTTAGTTATTTGTAGGATTTTGTCTTTGTTAATGGTTGAATTTTATTTGGTATTCAAGTATGTTTTATGTATTTAACATCTGTTAAACTCGAGCAATGCTGTGTGACTTATAGGAAGATGCACCTAAAGCAGCCAAAGTTCCTGCAGCAAAGAAGCAAGCTACAACTGTTACTAACTCGAAAAAGAAAGATGAATCAGAAAGTGATTCTGATACTGATGATGATGATGTAAGGCTAAACTTTGTTTATATTGTGTTGACGTGTGATATATTTTCTTTTTTATATTTTGTAAAAGGTTTTTATTATGCTGTAGTTATTTCAATAGGTTAATGAAGTTCAGGTTGATGTTATGATTTTTAATGTATTAAAATTGTGTAGTTTGATGCTTGTTTATAATCTATTCATGTGATGGCTTTGAATGATTCTGATAATTAGATGAAGAAAGCACAGCATTGCTTTATTTTTCATTGTCATTTAGTTTCACTTCCACTGTCTGATTTTTCTATGCTGTTATTTGAAGGAAGAACTCTATTTGTATTCAAATATGAAATTTCTATTAACATATCTATCTGTTTGGATTAATACTGCCTAATTTGCAGGAAGATGTACCTAAAGCAGCTCCTGCAGCAAAGAAGCAAGCAGCAATTGTTACTAATCTTAAAAAATCAAATGATTCATCAGAAACTGATTCTGATGAGACTGACGTAAGTCCATATTATGCTTTTTAATATTCTGTTTTAATGTGATATTATGTTATATTTACTTATGTTTTGAGTTTTATCAAAATAACTCTGTTTTTTAGATGAAGTTCACGAATACCTTTAGATTTGATTTTTCAATAGCTAGATGAAGTTCAGGTCCATGTTATGATTTTTGTTTTTTTAAAGTTGTGCTATATTTTTTATTTACTCATTGGTACTTTTCCATCTTATGATTAATTTTGGCTTTCAAGATAGCAATGCATGACAAAAAGGAAAAATTAATTCATTGTTCTCTGAGTGTAACTCGGGTAAAATAATTTAGTTCTCTACAACAAATTTTATTCGCATACTGCTTGATTATAGGTATTTATAGATGTAGCTAGCAAGAGGAACTGGTAAATTCTTAGTTAAGTAACAGGTGCCAAGAACTAAAAAAAACTTGGTTTCAGGTAATAGTTCACAATTTTATATGCAATTGTGATTTATTATGCAGAAGAAGTCTTTCTAGTTTGGTGATGTATGCATACTAGTTGATTATAGATCATTGGTATTTATTAAGAGATAATGATAGATTTTTGATAATGTATCACAAGGATTTAAACTACATAAGCATGGGTTCCTTTATTTTTATGCTATTTCTATGCATTTGTAATTAATACTGTGGATGAAATTTTTGTAGTTTTGTCTGGTTGAAAAGGTGGATATAGCTAGTGGAAGATCCTCTGTTGGGTACCCTAAATGAGAGCAGATTTATTATATATAAACTTGCATCTCACTTTTGTTTTTGGTGGCCCTTGTAATTATAAACCTGTTTCATGTGGCAACGAAAAATATTCTCTTGTGAAAATTATGTGCTATACAGTGTTAGTATTTGGTCAAGGTTCGTTTAGTTGTAATTTGATATTTTGTGGGATCCTTTCTCATCTAGCGGTAACATTGTTTTCTTTTGGCTTTTGTTTTCATAAATTTGTATAAATTAATCTTCTAGTGTTTGTAAGCTGTCTAGTTGTAGTCCTTCTGATCACACTTATTGAATTTTAAAATTTTGAAGGATGAATCTGACGAGAGTGATGATGAGCCACAACTGAAGAAGCCAAAAGTTACTGTAAGTGATCATTTTGCACATCAAATTTTGCCTATTATTTTGTATTCTCATACAGATCATGCAGGATTCTTTGCCATCAAAGATGAGCAGTGCCAATGCCAAAACTGTTAAGGAAAGTGACAGCAGCGATGAGGATGATGATAGCTCTGAAGAAGATTCTGAGGATGAACCTTCCAATACTAAAAACGTGAAAAAGGTAGTCTTTTTCTAGCTAAATGCATGAAATTATGGTTTTATTAATACTGCCATTACCTTGCAGCATATGTAAGATATTTATATTGACTTGTCTGTGTTTGGCCATATATTTAGACCAGTAACTGGACACATTGTTAGGATGATCCAGTTTTATTATTTCTGGAAATTTTTGTTGGGCTGCTAGATTGTGTGTATGACTTTGTTCAGTTGAATATTGTTTTTTGTGTTATTTGGATTATCATAGAAATGTTTCATATTTAATAAATTTATTCTTGTATAGGATTCTGTCCCATCGTCAAAGACCAAACCTGTTGCTAAGGCTGTCAAAAAAGAGAGCAGTAGTGAGGATGATGAGGATGAAGATTCTGATGAAAGTTCAGATGAAGAGCTTCCAAAACAGAAACAGGCTAAAAAGGTAACTCTCTATATCCTATTTTCCCAATCATGTATGTTGAGGCCAAGCTAAGAAATAAATTTTGTTTTCCTATTTTTCTAAATCATTTATTTAGCTTTCTTAATGTTTACAAATTATCTAGTTGGCTTTCACATGGTTGGTAATATACTGTTTCATTCACATTGCTAGTCAACTGAAGCACCCAAAAAGAGCTCAGACTCATCTGAGGAATCTTCTGATGAGGAAAGTGAAGATGAGAAGCCACTGAAGACTCCAAAGAAGAAGGTATGTTTTTTTTGTCTTACTGAGTAGCATGTTCACTTTTAAGGTAATGATCAATACTGTTTAACCATATTGGTCTTCTACTTGCACATCCACATAATTGCATTAGAATTGCATTGCATGCATGATTTAAAGCTACTGTACTTTTCTTATAATATTTTATTTTTTAACCTGTTTTTCCCCTAGTTGCTTCTATACCTAGGGACGTGGCTAGTTTTTTTCTATGTGATGTCATTGCTAATGCAGGATTTGGATGTGAAGATGAAGGATGCTAATGTGGTTAGCGCTGAGAAACTAACTGCCACCAAGTCTGAAAATAAAACGGTATCAACGACAATTTTGCTTTATGTTTGATTTGTTGATAGTTTGAGGTGGTTTATTCTCTGTCATATAGCAAGATCTAATTTTTGTTTTTTTTAATCTTTTGTGATTGTAATTCCTACAATTCAGAATCAGACGCCTGGATCTAAGACACTATTTGTTGGAAATTTGTCCTTTAATGTTGGACAGGATGATGTGTAAGTATAATTTAATATGAAATTTAGCTTGATAGGTATGGATATTCGACATAAAACTCTTGTGATGGAGATTGTTGTTAATGTTAAGATCATTTGCTCTTTCAGAGCTGAATTCTTCAAGGAGGCAGGAGAAGTTGTTGAAGTGCGTCTGTCTGCAGCAGAGGATGGAAGCTTCAAGGGATTTGGCCATGTTGAATTTGCTACTGAGGAAGCTGCCAAGAAGGTTTATCATTTTCCTATTATTTAACCTTGCTTCAGCTATTAGTTTCCTTTTTGAATCTTTTGCATATTAAAATTGACTATCTGAATGTTATTTTTGGTCTGTACATACAAATAATCAGTGATTCGAGTGTTCCATAGAGTTCATTTGCTTTTTCCTACCTTGTGCAGGCGCTTGAATTGAATGGTCAGGAATTATATGGCCGCGCAGTTAGACTTGATCTGGCCCGAGAAAGAGGTTCATATACCCCTCAGAGCGGGTATGCGTCTCAGCTAAAGTTGGTTAAGGCCTTTAGGGGGGAGGGGTCTTTTAATTTGAATGATTTTATCATTGTCATTGGATTTTTATTTCAAACATTTTGCAGAAAGGACAGTTACCAAAGGGGCAGCAGAGGTCAGAGCCAAACCATATTTGTTAAAGGCTTCGATAGATCACTCGCTGAGGATGAGGTATATTGTCGGACTAATATGCAAACATGCTTTCTCCTCTCAACTCCTTTTAACAGTGACAGTCCTACAGATTAGGAGTTCCCTCGAGGAGCATTTTGGATCATGTGGAGAGATTACTCGAATTTCCATTCCAAAGGATTATGAAACTGGCGCTTCAAAAGGGTCAGTCTCTTTTAATCGAATCTCTCGTTGAAATGCAACTCGAGTTTCATTTTTCTTGGTGTTTGTGTTTTGCTCACAGGATTGCATACATAGACCTCCCAAATCAGGATGCCTTTAACAAGGCATTCGAGCTCAATGGTTCTGATCTCGGAGGATACTCACTGACTGTGGATGAGGCAAGGCCAAAAGCTGACAACCGCGATGGTGGCTTTAGCGGTGGCAGGGACGGAGGTAGAAGCGGTGGTAGATTTGGAGGGAGAAGTGGTGGCGGACGTGGTGGAAGGGGTGACCGTGGCCGAGGAGGACGTGACTTTGGCGGCAGAGGCCGTGGTCGTGGTGGTGCACCTTTTAGGCAAAGCGCCGGCACAGCCAGTACAGGTTTGTGAAGGATCGTCTCACTTTCTTGAATGCCCCGTACAAATTGTGTTATCCAGAGTTTTTTATGTTGAAATGTTCATTTCGCAGGGAAGAAGACCACCTTCAGTGATGATTAGGAGCCAGCTTTGGCTGAAGGATGTTTCTGTGTTATATGCAGAAGAGCAAGCTAATTTTGTCTATCATGGATTAATCATCCCTACTCCTATTTATTTCCGTCTTAAAACATCAACTTTTTTCTGCGTTTCAGTTTAATTGTAGTTCGTTATCTATCAACTTGGTTTCGTTTCAATATTATAAGACCATTCTAAATTAGTTAACGATGACAGGCAACGTTTGTTTTCAACCCTTTTATTGCTTTGGTATTTTATACAATTCATAGTTGGAGGTTATTAAATATCTTTTTTTTTTAAATTTAAATATGTGATATTTAAAATTCCAACACAGTGTTCGCATAAACATTTCAGATTAAAAAAAAAAAGAATTCAGAATTCAAAAATCATAAACTATCTGTTGTTGCTGCGGCAACCTTTTGTTCTTGATTAAAATGGAGGGTGACGTTCTTGGCGACGATGCCTGGAGGCTCCTCGCCTTACTCCTATCCAGGAACACCTGCTCCCACCGTTTCAGCGACAGGGTTCTGTCCAACGACGACGGCAGAGGAGGACGAGGCAGTGTTGCCGCGGCCAGTGCAATCGCCGCTGTCGTATTTGATCTTTGAACAAGTCCTTGCGGCCGTCGTTCCATATCATTGCTCCTCGCCATGCTTAATATACCTCTCGCCTTCCCTATGGTTGCCACTTCCACCTCTACCACTCTTGTGACTGTGAGACTAAGAGAATTTATCCTTTTATTCTGAATAAATGTTAGAAATAATCGATAATCTATTTTAATGAGATTATT
>JBAMIB010000053.1:6249706-6270207 GCA_037177415.1 Kaempferia rotunda | reverse complement strand
GATCCTAGTTCAAAATTTAGATGGGAAATCTAGACGGATAATAATAATAATAATGAACAGGACAGTTGTGTTCACAAGATGGTCTAACCAGCCCTTACGATTTTTTTTTAAAAACACCTTCTATTTTTTTCCCTCCTTAATTTTTTTCCGCTAAATTTAATAATTTGCCCATGAATTTAAAATCATGGGTTAATTTGTAAGTAAATATTATAAACGTAGATATTTTTAAAAATTCAAGAGGTGGCGTGAAAACTATACTTTTCGTTTTCCGACACGTGGCGTGTATCGTCAAGAATTGATACTTATTCACTGTTGGTGTCTTCCAATGCGATGCGACCACGATCGGCATCGGAGCTACCTGCGATCCGGTGCGGAAGTGTCCCTTTTTAATCGCCTCTGGCCGGAAGGAGGCAGAGCACGTAGTCGCCGCCGATCCCTTCGTTTCGTTTCTTTGAGATCCCCAATCCTCGTCGCTAGCTCTCTCTTTCTGATCCCCTTCGCCAGTGGCGGATCTCGGTTCGCGATGGCGGAGAGGACCGAGATCTCGTTCGCCGGCAGATTGGCCAGCAGCGCCATCGCCGCCTGCGTCGCCGAGGTCGGTTTACTTTGTTTTCGTCATCGTATCCTAGTTTTGCTTCCTCTCCTACCCGTTCATGTCGCAATGCGATGATTTAGAGTCATTGTTGTGTCGTTGGCACCGTTAGCCTCGCTACCCGCAGCGAATTAAGTCAACGGACAAGAGAGTGCTTGTTACTAAGGGAGTAGAGCAGTTTAAGGTCTAAATCTACTTCCATTCTGAATTGTTTCCGTATTAGTTTTTCTACTTCTTAAAATACATTGATGCCAGATCTTAGCGCCCGCCGGGATGAGGTTAGGATAATTTTTCGTTAGTTTAGTTTTATTTCCATTTTTACTCAATCTGGGAAACAGCACTCTTTATCGAATGATTTGATTGATAATCCGTTAGATGGATTTGTAGAACGGCATAAACTTCAGCAAACGCTACAGTCCGAACTTGTGTCTGGCTAATGTTCATTTTGCTAATAAGTGATTTCAGCTCCTTGATTTCAAGGTTTAAATCTGCTTCTACTAGCTTGAATTATTTCCGTATGGTTGATTCTTAAAACACATTGATGCCAGATATCAGCGACCATGGGGATGAGGGTGGATAATTTATAGCTAGCTTACGTTTTTTTTTTTTTTTTTTTGCACTTTTACCAATCTGTGAAACATCATTCTTTCGTCAAAATTCGTGCCTTGCTAGCGTTTCTTTTGCTATTTCAGTGTAAAGTAATACTGATTTCATCGTGTAATATGTATTTGATTTATGTAGATTTCTACGCTTCCTTTGGATACTGCAAAAGTCAGGCTTCAAGTACAGAAGAAAGCATCATCAGGGGATGCAATGACTACTTCTAGATATAGGGGAATGTTGGGGACTGTAATAACAATACTTAGTGAGGAAGGTTTGGTAGCATTATGGAAAGGCCTGGTGCCTGGCCTTCATCGTCAATGCATTTTTGGTGGGTTGAGGATTGGGTTGTATGAACCTGTAAGCTTAAATCCTTGTTTTATCCTTGATTTTTTTCAAACCGTATCACCACTTTGGAAAATACTAACCCTTTTCTGTCTTTCAGGTGAAAGCCTTTTATGTTGGCGATAGTTTTGTTGGAGATATTCCTTTGTTCAAGAAAATTCTCGCTGGTCTTACAACTGGTTAGTTTCTAGGACCAGTGCAAATGAGATGAAATATTAATTTGTTAAATGTTTTATGACTGTGATGGCTGATTATATTCTCTATGATAGACTATTGCTACCTGTTGCTTGCTTTCACAAGTTTGCCTAATTGTTACAACTCAATTAGGTGCTCTGGGAATCACTGTCGCAAATCCAACTGATCTTGTAAAAGTACGCCTCCAAGTAGAAGGGAAACTTCCACCTGGTGTACCAAGGCGTTATTTAGGAGCATTGGATGCTTATTTCAAAATAATCAAACAGGTAAAGTATTAGAATGAAGTATTTAGACCTAGTGTCAAAAAGCTTATGCAATTTATGATTGTCACTGACTACAAACTAGGAAGGACTTGGGGCTCTGTGGACTGGTCTTGGTCCTAATATTGTACGCAATGCTATTGTTAATGCTGCTGAATTAGCCAGCTATGATCAAATAAAACAGGTAAAAATTTGGTTCACCATCTATTTCTACCCATTCATCATGTCTTTAGATGTTTGAATCTATGATTCACTCTCCTTTGGACGCAGATGATCTTGAGAATCCCTGGATTTTCAGATGACATTTTCACCCATCTTTTAGCTGGTTTGGCTGCTGGGTTTTTTGCTGTTTGTGTTGGTTCTCCTGTTGACGTGGTATATTTTTCTGTTCTACTCATTTTTAGATTGATTGATGTAGTTTTCACTGATATATGGATTGATTGTTTCTAAAATCTTCTTAAATTACTTTATAATACATATTTTTTGTTAAGATATAATAAATAATCAAAATATGGCTGGATTACATATTATGAGAAGCACTCACCTTCTTTTGATGATTATTCTCCATTCTATGGTCCTGACATTCTTTAGAGGAAAGACTAAGAGGTGGATCAATTTGTATGACCCTACACAACCTATGGTAATGCAGCATAGAGTTATATGACACCACACAACCTAAGCGAGCAGATAAAGCTACGAAGATAGGTCTGTGCAATTAGCAATTTGAGGATTCAGGATGGTTCACCTCTCTAACCAAATCAAATTTAACTCTGCATTCCTGTCATCACACAACACCATTGGATTTGGTGAGTAGTGTTCAGCCCTCTAACTCCCTTCTTGTTGCAGTGACTACACAAACCATTTACGTACGGAGCTACCTAAGGAGTTGTGTGAGCACATGTAGGTTTGAAAATGTTGAGGATGTAGATGAGGTTGCTCTAGCCTAACAACATTGACCTTAATGAAGGTTTCAACCTTGCTGAGTTTGGCGTTGACTAAACAGATGTTGAAGATAGGATTTGATGATAGTTGAAACAAAAATATCCAAACTCTCTGATCATCATTGTGCCTACAAGCACTATTACTGGAAGTGGATTCCAAGTTTCCACTAAATGTGCCGTCTATAAATGCAGACATGAGGTAAAGTTAGAAGCATACATTAGAAGGTGTGTAAGCATGTGCTATATACGGATGATGGAGAAAACTACTTTGAATTTGGATTTACTCTCCTTGCACTCAAATTGCTAACATCTTTGCTGTACTGACTAGCCCTGAGTGAGTCTGATCAACAGTCTCTCTTATTTCTCCAAACAAGAGTGGTGACAGCTGATTAGCTGGCTCTCTCCTTTCCCACTTCACATGCAAGTTTTTTGCCAACTCCAACAGTTGGTCGGTTTCTCCTTGTAGGTATGACTATTTTATCTCAGGATTTATTATTCTTTATTTTGTATTATCTAAGCAAGCACATGTGTGGTTCCCTGCATTTTGCTGCTTATTAGTATATACCTAAAGCATTAATCGTTAAATTATTTTTTTGGTCTTAAGTAAAATGAATTATTAGATGAAGAAATGTGTGCAAAGCAGTGAATGGACCATGTGAATAGGAGCTGATTTGAGGAATCAACATATAGTTGATTCCGAGGCAACACAAGTTTAGATGGAACAAAATTAAAACAACAGAAAACAACTGGACCTCCAATGGTCAAAGGACGTGGTAGAAGACCATTGGATGAAGACTCCCTGCTGATTCTATAAAAGACGAGAAACTGCACACTGTGTAAAGCTACAAAGTTATCCCTAGCTGAGACACTCTTTTAATCTCACTTAGAACTATAACATACTTTTAACCCCACTTCAACCCTCACAAAACCATTTAAACCGAACTTCACTTGTCCATCATAATTGCACACCCCATCCCAACTTTCATCATTTTAGAACAATTTGAATGATTCCTCCAAATAACTTGGGGAAAATGACAATCATCTTTTCCTCACATGTTGATTTCTCCGCCGATTAGTTCCAGTTTGTATGGACACATGACCTAATCTAAATTCTAGACTAGACCAAATGTCATCCAACGTGACTTCCTCTGACCATGTTCCCTCCTAAGGCCATATTTGACAGGTAAGAGACCAATCTCAAAAAATGTAACGGCCACAATGAATATCTAGCTGCTAGTTTCAATGTTTTGATACTATCTCCTTTGCTAGTCTGAATAAAAGTTGCTACCATTCTCCATTTATGGTGTGCACAATTGCTTATATTGTTCAATATTTTGATGCTGAACACAAATTAGTTACTTTTTTTGGATTGCTGTATTCTTTCATATCATGCGCAACTAGCTAGAAATAGTACCACCCTTTCCTAATTTGCATTAATATATTTATAGTCCTTCTAAATTATCAGTTGAATTTGCTTTCTGCAGGTCAAGTCGAGAATGATGGGAGATCCATCCTATAAAAACACACTCGATTGCTTCATCAAGACACTTAAAAATGAAGTATGTTATAAATCCTTCCTGTATTTTCTTCTTTCCAACGTGCTTAGTACATAAGGGTTTTAGGTGATAAATTTCATGATCTCCTCAGATTGAAATCTTATTGGTTTGATAGAGAACATTATATTCCAACAAAAAAGAAAATATTTCGGGATCTTTGCTTTTGGTTTATATTCTCATAACATGCATGATCTTGGAATATAATCATCTACAAATTAACAAATCTCACCTCATAAATGTATTGTCTCCTTGGATAATATTAGAGTTAATGAAAATTGAATAATTAGAAAGAATAAGGACTTTGCCAAATTAGAAAGAATAACTTCATGAACCTAAACAAGAACATCGCATCTGCAGTTATGCATTTGTTTGGCGTAAGTAATTTTTAAATAGAAATGGTTTTTAGTGTTTTGATGTACAGAAGTGGAAACGATGGCTTAGAGTGGACGAATGCTCACGGTCACTTTCTCCCCAAATACCCACATTTCTATCGGCCAAGCATATTCTTTTATTAGCCATGATTTTTCACGAACTCAAATACTAAACAAACAAAATCTTGTTGTTTAATCATATCGTTGTCATACTTGCTGATCTTGTCTGCACAAATTTATGCATATTTTGCTCCTCTAATATTTGGCTAGAGGTATTAGAGAGAAACACAAATGGTTGAAATTTCGATAGAAGATCATGAACATATGCAGTTGTGTTTGTTTCCTTCACATCTTTTGATCTTCTGAACAAAAGTCCAATGATACTATTTAAATTCCTTCTATAGTAGCTTTGCGAGACAACTTGTCTGTTTCACCCATTCATTTATCTATCACTGAAAAAGAAATTATCTATTTGCAGGGACCTCTAGCTTTTTATAAAGGATTCATTCCAAATTTTGCCCGGCTTGGATCCTGGAATGTGATAATGTTCTTGACACTGGAGCAGGTAATCACTACATGGTGTTAACTTCCTCACTCTTTTTTCAGATGCACATCCATCACAAACTGCTTGTCTACGTACTTCGATAATTCACATCTCCTAAGGCATCTTATTATCCTTCAATTTAGGTATTACGACTGAGTGATTGATTAAAACAGTTGGTGAACTTATTCTAGGATGAAAATTCATTTATCTTGGACTTAGTTGGCGGTACAAAATAGATAAGGACATGGGTTGAAAACTAGGAGGGAAAAGAAAAAGATAGATGAGATCATTCTCATACATTCATAGGTTTCGTTTGGTTTACAGGAATAAGTGAAAAACATAGATAAGGAATATTCACAATGATATAGTTTCACTATGATTGATAGACGACGACCCATTCAATTTATTTGATTTGCCCGGCCTGGTCTGGTCGGCCTAATCGGTCGCCCATCCAGCTCCAGCTCCAGGTCCAGCTTGCATGTCTCATGCCCCCATTGGCTCTGGTGTTGCTTAAGCATGGATAAGTAATAATTAAGAAGAATTGTTAGAAAAAAAACAAATAGTTTTTTAGAGCTTTATCACCAAATCAATGTAAATTGCAATTCGTTTGTTCTGAATTTTGGTTCAAATTTTTTTTTGGTGAAGATGAAGTACCTTCTGTGTGATTGATGAAAAAAAAAATATTGTTCTTAAGAAAATTTTTAGATTTTATTTTTCTGAAAAAAAATGAAAAACAGGTTAGTTTTTTAAAGGAAGCTTGCACTATAAACTCCCCCCTTTTGTTGCAATTAACAGGTATCAAAGGTTTTTGTAAGTCAAGTGCCCTTTTGATGTTGCAAGAAAGGACACCGCATTATCTCTTAATTGCTTACCTTTTGGATTCTACACTTGAAATTGAGGAATAATTAGTGGCAGATGCGATTGTTAGTGAAAAAACCTGATATAGATATTCATTGTCCGTGTCAATTTTATTGCTACATTTATCTCCTTTTATTTTCTCAGCGCTGAACTCTATTATTTCAGTGTAGTAATTAGAAATTTGCCGATAATATAATATTTTGTTTTACATAAGTTAAAAATAACGGTCAGTAGTTTGGACATTTTCACTTTAATTTGTAATTTATATCTTTTTTGTTTCCCCGAAAATGCTATGATTGATTATCACTTCATCTGCTAGGCGCGCGCGCGAAGAGAAATTTACAGTTTATTTCTGCAGTAGCCACGCTTACCATATTTTTTACATTTAAAATTGTAATATCTAATATTTTTTTTAATGAATTATCGGGATAAATAGTATTCATATATTTTAGTTTTTGATGCCCCATCGGGATAAATAGTATTCATATAGCTGTAGGACAATAATTTGAATTAACAGATTAATTTTTTATTAAGGGAAGGTTGAGTTAATGAGCCATTTGTGAGTACTTTTTGATCTATCGCAATGGTTGATAAAAAATTTGTAGAGGATCAGATCAATGATACATATCTTCTGAATTAATTGATATAAATTAGATATTTAATATCAACTAAAAATAATAATAATAATCTAGAAGGTTATGGGTACAAATATTGAATCGATGAACGAAAACGCCCAGGAATCGCCTGAATGAAAATAAGCATCGAGTTTATTTGATAAAAAGAACTACAGGCTACATAGCAATTTTTTTTTGTTAATTCTGAAAATTAAGCGTTATTTACTTGTAAGATTTTTGCCCGTCAACTGGTTTGTGGTTCTACATGCACTCAGTCGAAACATAATCACCCAACACAATTTCTGGACAGTCTTTTGAAGGAAAAAAATTGCCCGTATCACGTAAGAAAAAAACTACAATGAGGGGAGTCTTCATTATTAGAATGGATGTCGACGACTGACTAATTACTGGTCAAGAAAAAAAAGGAAACCTTTGCGTTAACTCTACAAAGACAGCAGCATCACAGAAATCAAAGGCAATAAACATCCGCGATCAGTAAAATTACATGACCTAATGACGAAAAACAGCCACACGAAAACAATGAGAATGAAAAATGAAAAACGAACAAACGTATTTGGATACAACATCAATTAGAGCTCATACCAGGAATGGAAATGCAGAAATGGGCGGGCAGCCAGGCAGGCCAACAATGCGGGAGCCAAAATGGATCTCTGCTGGGGGTTTTTCAACACAAACGTCGTACCAGGTATGGTGGAACGAAATGGAGCCCAAAAAAAGATCTGTGGCTTTTCTCAAACGGGATAAGAGAAATTATGAAGGTTGAACAGATTGTGTCTTATTGGAAACATCAAGATGAACTGATGTAGAGAACTGGAACCAGTCCACCCATTCTCCCATCTCTCCCTGGTCGTTTTTTCTTCACCTGAACATGGATAATAAGACAAGTAGGTTCAAGTTATGATACATCGAACACAGGTTTCTGTCAAGGAGACTTACATAGTACCAACCGTCGACTTCGTAATCGATTTCCACCTCCTCTCCAGCTGTTAAGCTTAACTGAAGGCATGATATCCAGATTAGCGACTCAAATAAAATATACCATGGCAGATTATCTTCTGTCAGGAAATTTGTATGCATTTGTTCATCAAAATTGACAAATACCTCTGAATTTGTTTTCACATTTAGTTCATTTGGCTGGGAATAAAGAAGGAATATTACTCACAATGACAAAATATTCTTTACATGAGGTATATGTCGTGCGAATCACTTATTTTGTAAGAATTATAGAATTTGATGTGACCGATCTATCCGACCCAAAAGGGGTCTGATCAGCTCGGTTGTTTGCGCTCCCACCTTGAACAACCCATACTACTAGCTAGACTTTGCCTTGCCTGAGCGACCTGATTGATCTACTTGCTCAGCCTGATCAGCTTGGTTGTTTGCTTGGTCTAACCTGCTCAACTTGTTCACTTGACTCACTTAGCTTGATTGGCCCTTCCAGTCACTCATACTAGCCATATCTAGTCGGTTCCACTCGATCCAATTAGCCTATCTAGTCTGCTCGTCAGGCCTTAACTAATCCAATCAAAACCAGCCTACCTAGCCCATCCAACCTAACTGACCCCTTGAGGCGACCAACCATTCGGTATCTCAGACGGACTTGATCCAATTAGCCCATTCAGTCTACTCATTATGCCTTAAACTCATCTAGTCACACCAACCCACCTAGCTCATCCAATCTGACCGCACTTAGCACTTAGCACTTAGCACTTAGCACTTACCCCTTGACAAGAGCAACCATTTGGTACAAGCTTTATCGGTCACGCATGTTAGGTTGGGCAACCGACTAGACTTGGTGACCCAATTGAATCTAGTCAATTCAACTTGTGTAGCTTGATCAAGTTGTCCAATCTGCTTGGCTCAATTGACTTACTTTGCTCATCCATAATAATATATTATTGGAGGATTGAATAAAACAAGAATATAAAATAAAATGAATAAAATATAGTGAATGTTGTAATAGAGTAAACATTAAGTATTCTTTACAAATAGAAACTCTAATTTCATGGAAATTGGGATTTCAATTTTATTTTTGCAATGAAATAAAAGAATACTTATTGCATGAGAATTCCTAGGGAATATAACAGCTATTTCCTAAATGCATCCTAGAGAAATAGAAGATGCCCATGGTCTCACCATTGTTTAGAAAAAAATGATAGGAAAGTAAAAGAATCTCATTCATCACCGCCGGCGGAGGCACGAGATTTAAATAGCATTCAATTGAAAAAAGAATAGCACTTAACATAAAAACCACAAAATACCTCATCATCACCACCCGCGGTGAAGTCGTATAAGGCTTTCCCAAATTGTGAATTTTGTGTACTTGTGTCATCATCCTGTGAGACAAAACTCCGTGCACCAGCACCTGCTAAAGGATTTTCGAAGGACTCGTATCTCTGAAACGTAGATGTGTACGATGGTGTTTCTTCCCTAACCTAAATATGCAAACTGAAACATGTGAGCTGTATAATCCAGAAAATGAAAACAACATGCTTTGTAGCAAGCAGCAAGCTAACCGGCGATCCGATTCCCTCGAAACCTGCACCACCAGTAGATGTGTTGCTGAAGCGCCTCACATTGGTTCCTGTCCTGTTATCCTGATAATAGGTCCAGATTTAAAAAAAAAATGCTAATTACTTTAGTTGCACTTGAATAAATGAAAAATTAGAGAAAAAAAGCTACTTCAGTCAGAAGAAATGATCCATAAGGCAATTAAGTAGGCTATTTCTTCAGCAAATCAAAGACACATACTGAAGTTTGTGAAACCCCATAGCCTGATGGACGTGAACTGAACAATGACGGATAGTTCGAACCACCAAAATGGGAAGATATAGAAGTTTCCACAGAGCCAGTTGATTCAGGAGATGATGACCCAGACGATCTTGCATCATCTCCCTGGAATAAATGCTATAATATAAAGATCACAAACACAATTAATAATTATATTGATGGTCATAGTACCTCGGCTTCATAAGTTTCAAGAATAGACTTAGCCCATAGGTCGTCATACGTCACTGATGACCGAGAAGTTAAATTCTCTTCCTCCTCAACATCCGGAGCATCAGTGCCAGCACCAGCAAGAAATTCATTTACCTAGCAACAGCATATTACACCCTCCATGGCTTCAGCAATTAAGCAAAGATTATAACAAAATGGGAAATATGTAGCTATGTAAGCTGAGCAACAGTGTGATCTGCAGTCACAGTTGAAAGTAGCCATATCTTCTACATTTGAGCAAATTGTATTTACGATGGTTTAAAATTATGGAAACATCATCATTAAAAGGGACCCACATTGTAGAAGTACACATCTTACCTTCTCCATTGCTGGTGCATTATTTTCCCACATACCATCATCTAAACCTGCAGCCCAAGCCATTGCCAATTCAGGATCAATAGCATTAGATGGCTTTACATCGACTTGTTTAGATTCATACACCAAGTCAGATATCCCTGTTGTTACAGCTGGATCATTCAAACCAGAAGATGCACTAATGTTATGTCGGTCACGGTATATGTCAATGAGTTTGTCGCTGCATATCAAAAATCAAGAAATAATAAGTTGAGAGATGATTATAATCTGTTCATAGCTAATGCAAGTAAGCCTGGACACTCATTCACATACGGAAGCTGGATATCAAACTTACAAGTAAATGGAAATACAAATTGCAACTGCATGCAGGAAAATAATCACAACCAAGCCTTCAACTGCAATAATGAATAAAAAGGCGACGTCCTTAACTGAGGATTTTAGCTCGTGGCATCACTGGAAATAAAGCATAGAACTTGAATATTTATTGGTAGATGAGATTTTATATCTCAATTCATCCACAATAAAAACTCAACGAAATCATATGCCCTTTTTTATGGTTTTGATGTGCAGTGCATGATGATTGCAAGCAATTTTCTTCTCTCAATCTTAAAGGGAAAGACGGTCAAGTTAGTTCAACTCAGCCAAAATGTACAGATTTGGCAATTCTTTGGCTGTTTTACGACTTTACAAGCAACAAGAAGAAGGGAATTTGCTGGAGACAACTACTACAGTATCTGAAAAAGGTATGCTAGATCTTCTTTTTGTGTTAGTTACAACCAAAATTGATATTGCACTTTTGCCAATAGTTCTACATTATTCTTACTTGAATAGCATTATCAGTCGCATAGTCATAGTCATAGTCATGATGGTCCTCTACGTTTGAACCTGCTCCCACAATTAGTCAGGAGCTAGTGTTGTAGTAGCCCTGACCCCCTAACGGTCACTAGTTTGTTGTTTTTCAGCACATATGACTGACTAATCAGGTCTAGTGGGGTGTATTTATTCTCGTTTAACCTCCACTCAATGTAATGTGTTTTGAACTATATACATCGTCATTATAATAATTTTCTGTAGCACCTAGTTTAACAATTATGTGGCCGCCAACAGGGAAGAAATGGGTCTTCACTCTTCACAACATCCAAAGAATCAATTGCCACATTGTTAAACCCAACAAGAACACGATACGGAAGCAATGTATGAAAAGTTCAACCAACTAGACACTTGAAACAGATCTCCCACTCCACAAGAAATTAGCATTCCGCATCCACATTTCACATGAGGGCCTAGGACATGACATGTAAATTAGTATGATATAATGGATCGGGTATGAACATAAATTCCGCACTATGCAAATACAAGTGTGCTTTACGATGACCAAAAGATGCAAGTCAGAGTTACCTGGTAGGACCAAGAGGAAGATACTTTCCCCTCGGGACAAAGCAGATTAATGAAACAAAATCAAGAAGTCTCTCGTGAGTCTCGTAAAGTTTCTTTAGTTCATCATCTGTCCATTCTTGTTTGTTGTTGTCATGGTTCCGCATATCTCTAGAAATCAAAGGAAACAAGCGTAGGTCAACATAAAATAAACATCTAACTTCTTCACTTGTAATAAGTTTGTCATAAGCTACCTGATTAAATCATCTTGTGCCCTGTACATCTCATCAAGTACTTGTAGCATAGGACTAATTAAAGACCCAATACCAATACCACTAGCACCTTGATCTTCCCCATTACTAAGTTGTGATTGTGAAAACTGAGATTGAACACCACCTAGAGATAAAGCATGCAAGAATTCATATATTTGTAGCCGATAAGGCTCTCCAGATCTGATTGCAATAGTGATTAAGGCTTGAGCAGCAATTATCCGAATCTGTGCATCATCAATGGGCAAAATTCACATGAAAACAAGACAATGTTAAGTGCTCATTGATAATTGAGAGAAGAATCTTTTAAAAAAATCTTAATATGTATAATAGTCAAAAGTCAAAAGGTACCTCCCAACTTCCACTAAAGGCACACCTTTGAAGCCGTGTCAAAGCCCCAGCAAGGGTAGGATTTCTAGAACTTGCAGCTGCCACCATTTTATCAGCATCTAACATCATAAGTGCAGTGCCAGGAGGTGTTGCTGACTCCCAAGCATATTCAGAAGCAGCATAATTTGCATTTTCACCCAAAAACCACACCTGCATTGATAATTATCAAAACATAAAATCTCAATTTCATAGTAACAAAACCCAATTTGCCTACAACAAAGAGCACTGATATGTACATGTACTACAGGTACAAGCACACATGTATGGACATATATAGGGTGGTCAGCCTAGTTAATTGGTTTTCATAAAATCCAAGATCTAAAAAGAGATGGTCATCACTCATCGTGCTCAATAGAAGTTGATTTCTAGCCTGCTTATGTAGGTTTCATAGTAACAACAGCATTAAAACTCACTTAATTTCCAAAGATACACATTAAATTGCATAAATCTGCAAATTTATATCCTTACCGCAGCCTGCACTAATCTCTGCAATGCCAAAGCAGACTTCGGATCTGACGCAGACACTCTATCAACAGATGCAAGTCCCGACATGGTTCCAGGTTGAGGTGGGGGAAGGTCAAGAACAATAGTTACCGCTTCCAATGCAGTATGCTTCCCTTCTGGACCAGCTCCAACAAGACATGTCTAACAAAGGGGGGAAAAGGATCAAAACAAGGTCAAAAGACAGCAAAAAGGATTAAGTACATATATAATGCTTACAAGCCAGAAACTTATCAACATCATTGAACTGTTTGTCTCAGCTATGTGAGAAACTAAGGAACATGCTAAACAGTATACATTTGTGTGGTACCTTATGAACTAGATAGTACAAAGTGTCCAAATATTATTGGATGCATTGAGAAGAAGAATTTGGAGTGTGGCAAATCATATTAGATACTGAACAAAAAGAACATCACTAAACTTCCCTTAATGCTGGGATACAAGCATGACAATCAGTTTGACAGTAACCTGAACAGCACATTTGACAGTAGATAACTTTCTGAATCAAACAATATACTATCGCCTACAATCTAGTTTAATATTAGTCATTTGGATTGAATAAAAAAATCAGATACCACACACTTAGGAATATTCTCTGCCAGTTTGATACTTAGAATAATGGACTGTTTAACTCTCAATAACCTGAACAAAGGCAGACACAATTTAACTGAGTCTATGGAACTTGACTATTCTCATCGTTATTAAATGTTAATAATGGAGTATTATTGCAGGTTTAATCCTGAGTAGCTGAAACATAAGTCAGATAGTAGTGCTTACTATCTTCCAAAATGCAAGTATAAGGGTGGTGTGTAGTTTAAGTGTAATAACCTTTGTTCAAGTTAGCAGTATGTTAAATCTACTTTTGATAACAAGTACTTCTCATAACAAACAAAAACAAATGATCACATGCCATTTTGTAACATGTAAAACACTCATGCAGACAAATTAAATGGAATCTCATATGCCTTTATAAGCTAAAACCCCAATCAGTTGAAACTAAGAATCATATTAATGTTGAATGCAAAAGACTAATTCTTATGAGCCATAACATGAACATACTTTCCAGAGAAGTTGCAGAACATCAGCATCAATTTTCCCAGGTACTTTGGTTGCAAAAATTCTAGCAATTTCAAGGAGTGTGACTGCCATATCTGGAGTTGCCTGGTAGGTCAAACCAAAATCAAGGAAGGTAAAAACTAGCATCTCATAATATAACACAAGAAGAACAGATAATCAACATCAGATTATGTTGAAGCATGCCAAAACATTGTGAGACAACATATGAGAGCTGGCTTATGGATCTTTGCCCATCCTTGAGTTTTGTGTGGGTGGTTAAACTAAGGTCCTCTTAACCTCTTATCATTTTAAGGAAATTTATGATTGTGGAGCTAGTTTTCTGAAATTCTAATTTCGAAAATCATAACATAACATCACTTTCTGTTGTTACCTCCTGCAATCTTAATGTCACGAAGTCATGAACTGACCTGTTAAAAAGTACAATGACATTCAAAGAAATATTATGCCTGAGGAATATAGATTTCCAGAGAGAATCATGTTGAATAACCCAACTCAATATGCCTGAGGAAACTAACTAGCACCCCGCTAAGTTGTCCTGTCATGAGGATGCAGACACAGTTGCACTGACTTTCTCAACTGCTAGCTAGGTTGAGGGCAGAGACATGGTGATTTAGAGCAGGCACATATCCTATTCTTATCCATCGCAGCACAATAGAATGCAGCAGGATCAAGACGGGTGAGATTAATATGTAATGACACTAAATTACTAAAGACAACAAACAAAGTGTCGAATAATCAACTTCTGTGCAAGTGGAGCAAAACAAGCCTAGGCAATTTGGGGCATAAAGAACTGGCATTTTATCAAACTAATGAAAATTCACAGGTATTGCATAGTGAAATTTCATTGTAAGGTTACTATTATATTGTGAAACTTAAAGCTTGCAAATGAAGTATACAATGTAAGTGATTCCCAAAAAACGCAAGCACGCACAAGTAATGGAGAGAAGAAAAAAGTACCTTAAACCGAGCATGTAAAGTAAGCAAGATATCATTTAATAATGCAGAAGGCCAGGCTGGGTCAGACAGCTCACATGCAATGATAGATTGCAATTCCTCCAGAGATTCATGTGGGTTTTGCATCCATATAAGAGCTTTAATTACCATGGCACGAACATAAACACATTCACATGCCACAGTTGTACGCACAACTTCCATTAGTGATGCTAATAAACTTGCAATAGTATCTACACTGCCTGCACCATTTGACACGGGTGTTGCCTTACGGGTCCCTGGAAGATAAGATTGTTAGCAATTTTTTGACAATGATGAATTGGTGGGCAAATGTTTAAATAAAATTGTAATTTGGAGATTTTAAGCTGACAAAAATTACCGGATGACAATGATAATAAAGGTTAGAGTTAATAATATGCACATGTTGCAATAAATAAATTGTCCAATGCTAGGTATTATGTCAGTACATAGTATGTAAGAGTTGACATTCAGATGTATAGAGAAGTTTCACTGGATCTAACACCTAATAGACTGGCCTTTACGAGCATACAAAGTTCATAGATACCTTCCCCTGACCGGACTACCTTAATATGCATAATATCCTGAAAATACATAAACTCTCCAACATGTGTGTATCATCAACTGTAATGATAAGAAAGTGTTGATGAAGATAATATCACATAAACTCTCCAACATGGGGATTGTTAAGAAGTGTTGATGAAGATAAATTTTCAAACATATGATTCTTGTGGTATCATCAACTGTAATGATAATATCACATACATAAACAAGGAGAATTCACTTTCTAGACTAAGAGGCAACATGTAACACTAAATGAATGATGAAATTCTGCCAAGCTGAATAAGAACAAAACTAAAGACAACAAAGTATGGTCTAAGAGACTACTTTGGTCCATACATAAACATTTTCAATTAACATGCAAGGAAAATACACCTTCTTCACGATCCCCATGGAAATCATGATATCTAGCAAATGCAAAGATTATTAAGGCACTGCCGCACTGCTTATATGGTAAGAAAGGGGCAATTCTCCTCTCTTTCCTCATCCTCTGCCTCTTCTCCCTCTTCTCTTCCCCTCTCTCACCACCCAACTGTGTCCTTGTCCATCAACAGTAAACTCATAAACCCACTGATAGAATTGCCATCGTCCAATATGTGACCCTTTCCTTTCCCCAATTCTCCTCCTAGCCTCTTCAAAAGCAAAAGATGGAAGACATAAGGCCTAACATAAAGTGAAAATAAGCACAATCCTTCT
The DNA here is from genome assembly GCA_037177415.1 of Kaempferia rotunda. Classification (NCBI taxonomy): domain Eukaryota; kingdom Viridiplantae; phylum Streptophyta; class Magnoliopsida; order Zingiberales; family Zingiberaceae; genus Kaempferia; species Kaempferia rotunda. The sequence goes on along the minus strand of JBAMIB010000053.1, from coordinate 6,254,161 downwards.
TATAAGTTTCATTCTTATCTCTTTTAGTTCCTCATCCTCAAGATTTATATGCTATAATATATGCAAGCTATGGTTGTCTTCTGAAAATAGTTATTGTCAGAGTTTATTATTCTTAATCTTTATATAGTCATAAAACAGCCTTGGCGCAAGTAAAGAATAAAACAAGTAAATAATCAACATTCTGGAACAGTAGTTCAGCTTTGACAAAAATGTATGATTCAAGGAATAAAATAAATATTCTTCATCTATTTGATGTGTGAACAATTATATATAAACTACCTTCAGAGTGTGAACCACTATTAATCTCTGAATCAACTGGATCAACCCTCATTCCTTCATCAACATCATATACACCCAATGCAAATGCAGCTGCTCTGCTTTTTCCCATTTCCTGAACCACTCTTGCAGCAGCATGAAGCACTGGTCGAGAGAAACTCCGGAAAGAACTTTCTAATCTGAATATCTTAACAAGAGAATGTTAGAATTCCATACCTGCAGCATTCAAAATAACAGGAAAAATATAGAGATGAAAAAAAGAAAAAACATGTAGACCTCCTCATGGAAAGTTTTATAAGAGGTTGAGGACGCTTTGCTTTAGAAGGTTTCTCAATATTTGCTTTTGCAGTAGGATTGTCTGAATCTTTTAGTTTAACTGAAGGTGCATCAGGCAACTTAAGAACTTCTCTGGTCAATCGAATCCATCCCGCTGCACGCTCTTCAGTTCTATAACATAGAAAGTATAAAGGCAAATTATAATTATACAAGAGAATGATAACTCAACAATGATAGATGTCTTCAAGGAATTTCACTATCCATTTTATTACAAGTTTAACTGTCACCTCTCTGTATTGTCAAATTTTCCCAAAACACATAGTATTGCCTCAAAACAAACTCTATCGCTGGGATCCAGAAGCAATTGATAAAGAAGTGAGCTGAATTGAGACGTTATATCAGGCCTCTCTGGATACAGATGATTAAACAAGGCATTTAACTGGAGTATACAAATAAGAAAGAAAAAAGTTGCATATAATGTGGATGAATATGCATACCATGAAGTGCACGGGCTCTAGATATTGTATGACACAACCTAGCAAGGGAAACTCGAGCAAGAACGTCATGCAAATGAAGTATGTCATGCAAGGCACCTACTCATCCAACATCAGATTCATATTAGATAAAATGAAAAACTAAATAGACAATCCCAATAACATCTTTCATTCACACAATTGCACAATGCATCACAAGAAGGTGTTGAATAAATGAATTTAAGCTAGAAAGAATTCTAGATTTTTTTAGAAGCCAAATTTCAAATTCCACACTCAACTATCTAGAAGGAAAAAGATATACACTAGTGTTTACTGATACTCATAATTAATGGAATTGAAAATGAAGTGATGGCATAATTTAGATATACATAGCAAAGATAAGAAAGAGATAGAAGTGCACCTCCATGCTCAATGTGTTTTTCTGCACAGAAAAGAGAAAATAAGTTAGTAGATAAATATTGTACTTACCAGTCTATATATTGGTACTATAAACAAGGAAAAAGTCAATTTAAGTTAATAGACATATCACACAAGTCAACCTTTTCAAAGAACTGAGCAAAAAAGCTATTTTGTGAAATCACCAATGTAGATGTTAGAGATCATATAAAACATAAACTGACCAAGAGCCATAGCAACAGAGTAAGGATCTTTTGTAGCTATATCAGAAATAAGCCCCAAGGCATGCCTTACAGCAACTGGATCAGAAAATTGAATCCTATCAAAATCATTAGAGAAGAAAATGTTAAACAGTAGTGAACAACCAGTGTAGTGATAAATCTGTATACAATGTAAATTATTTAATGCAAGCTGACTGCCACTCATAACATTGTATCTGAGAAGCCAAGAAGGAGAAGAGAATCTCACTAGTTTCTGTTAATTTAGTATTAATAAAACAAAATGGGAAAAAGAATGAAATTTGGCAACCACCAGGTTTGGACAACTAAACAAAGACTAAGGTAGAGGTTTAATAGGCGAATGCCTAGAAGAAATATGATTGAGCAAACCATACTTCTGTAACAGGGAAATAACTAATTATAATTCAGATTACACTGTATGACACAGTCAAGGCATAATATTTTTGAAAATAATTGTTTCTCAAATTGTAGGCATTGCAATTGTAGGCATTGCAATTTTTATTCTTCAAAGCCAGGTAAAAAAGAGTTAGGCAGTAATAGAATCATTGTATTCAAAAGATGATACACATTCATAAGAGTTTGAACAACAGACCCTTGTATGGCACGATGGAGAAATGCTGGATTCCCAGGATCAAGAGGAAGTCTTCTTAGAGCACTAAGAGAAGCATATTGGAGATTGCTCCTAATATTAGACTGCAGATATAAGAAAAACATATTAATGTACATGCTAATCTCATGATAGTGCCAAACTGAATGATGGTTTCATTCTAACTTTAAAACAATCTTGGTTTCAAGATGCAATTGGACTAACTTAATGGCAGATAATAAAGAACTATACAAAGGAAAAAAGAGTTTCTAGTCTGAAAGGTAAAATTGGATTGTGATGACATCATAATCAACAAGTTCATGGGTCATAGGCAGGCATTTGAGATTCAAGTGTTTAATGTAAATAGATTAAAGCATAGTACACATTTGCAAATGGGAAAGTACCTCCTTATCACCACCTTGCTTGCCAAATATGCCTCTTCGGCGCTTTTGCTTTGCATCTCCGACCTGAAATTTAGGGACATGTAAAATCCAATTTAATGTTGAAATAAATGTTCAATGAGATGATTCAACATAACAATGGATGGAGAAATAAAATTAGATATGAGGATGTTCAAGGATCAAGAGACAAAAGAATGAGAAGTCTGATGACTGGTATAGAAAAAAAAAATCAACAGGAGGACGTGAAGAGAGGGACACACACACACACAAATAAAGATTAAAGCTTCTTTAGTGTTTGTGAGGCAGGTGCATAAATTTTTCTCAGCAATTGAGGTAGCATTATCATTTCCAATGAATAGGTAATCAATTAGGGAAACAGGATAAACATCACAAACCTTTTCCAGAATGCCAAAAACAATCTCATATAACTTCTCCAAGATCTCAGAATTGCTTGTTGAAGCAGAAGTCAAAGCCTTCAGAGCTGCAAGCCTCCGAGAATGGACTGCAAAGCACCATTTAGTCAATCAAAAGTATTTTGAGTACACGATACTGCCTATGATGTTAAATTTAATCTGTTGAAATTTAAATTTGATACACTAAAATAAACACTATAAACTTCACGTGAAGTTTTTTGAACAATTAATTTGACAAGTAAAAATATTAATTCAATCAAATTTGTCTTGCTATGGTGGAGATAATGTGTTGTTAAATACGCTCTTCGCTAAATTATCTAGAGCATCTATGTTAGTAAGCTCTCATTAGTTTCAATTTCCATTTTCTGGAGTTAATAGGACATCCTAGTTTAGTCCAAGATACTGAGCTAGTAGCTAAGGAAAATGTTAATAAGCTTAGATGAGTGAGCAATTGTTAAAGGGATAAGTCTTAAGTCAAAGAGATTGTGACACCCTAGTTTAATTTCATGTGGGCTAGTAAAGGGATTTAAAAAATTTTATATGGGTGAACAACTGTTAACTTGAACTCAAGCATTTTGGACCAGACAAATTCATGGGTTAGTTCTCATATTTAAGTGGACCATGATAATTGTTAAAGTACCTTTATGGTATTTTTTCACAGTGAAGCCAAAATGTAAAATAACAGCCATTTTAAAAATTCACACCCACCTTTGGTTCTTAAATTACTGCAGGAGAAAAAGTAAAACTCTTGAAAAATTAATCAGCTTCACGTGATGACTCATTTGTGAAAATTCAATTCTCTTCTCATAAAAATTAAGGATATCACATATTTTTATATTAATCTAAATATATGTTATATTTCTTCATATGTTTTCATAATTTTTCAGTTAAAAAAAAAAAACAGTTTAGTCTACCATAAATTATAAATGCAAAAATAAGACTGCTTTGCTTTTTCTATATTTTCACCCTTTGCATACAAGAAAAATGTTTTCATATCAAATAATTTTTGGAGCAAGTAGAATATGTTAGAACAAGTAAACATCTTTACTGAATCAGAAAGGAGAAAGAGAGAATTCACTGTGTTAAGGTAAACAGTACTGCTATTAGTTTAAATATGTTACATGACTAAATAAAATAACCACTAATATTAAAAGATAATCATTTTCTAAAGCAAAAATTTTATCAATAAGAGGTTGTTTGAGTGAAGTATGCGATGACAAATAATCATAAAAAAATGGCAAGAAATGAACCCAAGGAAATACAAGAAATGATTGTCTTAAACAATGACATGGAAAAATGGCATAATCTAACAGATAAACAAACTAAGACAATAGTTACATTCAACATCATCACTTGTGGCCTCAGTGGTAAGTT